>JAVMSB010000007.1:0-280066 GCA_031761475.1 Penicillium pancosmium
GTCCCACCCCCGGCCAATCATCCGCCCCAGTCGCACTTTGACATGAACATGATCCACACACCGGGACTGGCGGCGACCAGTCGGTGCGCAGAACGAGGGGATAGTCGTCAGGGCTGAGCGAAGGCGATGACTTGGGCACCGAATCTCCATGATGGCTTGATTGGCAGACAGTCACCCAGAGGGAAAGACATAGTGGCGAGTGTGAAAATCTCGCCCCGACGCGTATGTAGGTGATCCGTCCTCGGTATTCGGAACTCCATTAAAAGATCGTAATCTCGATCGTAAGGAGGCTGGGCCCTGGACCCACCGGGCTCACATGGGGGGAGAAATGGAAATGGAAGAGTTGGAATTGCAAGAGCTGGGTTGGTCAGCCGAGAGTGCACACGGAGGAGCGGAGTATCATCAACGCCGCAGCATTGGAATAGTACAGGGTTACTATTAAATTAATTATGTAGTTAGATTCCTATTTAAAGAATTTGAGTCATCTCAAGTCAATATACGATCAATATACTCCAGCAATCCATGCAATCCATTGCACTAGTTAGTAGTTGACTACGCATCTCAGGACGAACTTGCATGCTGAATTTTTCTTACAGCCGCTTACAGCCGACGGGTTGAATAACCTTAAAATAACTAGCGAGCTTCATGTAACAGTGGTAATATCCAGTAATCTAATTACCCCAGTTACACCAATGGCCAAAATCTTGTCGGCCTGGACCTGAGGTCATTTCTCTTTCAAGGCATTGTGTGCGAATCATTCCATGGTTCTGCTCTGTTGCTGAAACTCTCTTCCTCGTACCTGGACATCCATGATTCATGATTCAGGATATGTATACGCCTCTGGCTGGGGCAATGTCGGGGAATTTGGGGGCCATTTTGGGATCGGCAATCGAACAACAGGCTTTTCGATTTTTTGCTTCTTCGAAATGAGGTCTTGTGCCTTGCTGCATTTGGCTAGTCTTCCGCCTATCATATGTACTTCCGACTAAAGCATACCTCATCTGTCTGGGTTATTCCGACTGCACCGGGTGAGGTCTCTGCCCAGGTGGTTGAGTTTTCCATGCATTGTATACTACCTACTACGTACGTTGGCTCTCGTCCGAGGAACACATTCCTTGAAATCGATGAGAGTCTTTCTTACACGTTCAGAAGGAAATTGGTTATATGTTGAAAATGGCACAGGCCACTGCATCTTTCTGATCCTTGCCCCGCGCGAAGTTTGCTGGTGCGTTCTTGGATTTCTGCTTTTTTGCAATAATTATACCTCAAAGTGCTTACTATAATCAACTCTATTATCTGATACAGCCTGTAGTCAAATGTGTTTGCCATATTACGAAGTCCTGCATGCATTCATGATGCGATTCGAAGATGCTTAACACTCAGGTGATGGTCTCCAAGTTCGACACCGATTGATAGCACTGATTGCCAGATCTACATTGCATTCAATCTATGGAGCTCACAAGGCAGTAAAATCGAGAGTAGATGTGCTAAACGCCACAAGAATGAAAACAAAATAATCATCACAGTAATAATCGTAGTAAAATTTCGAAGACGCCCAAGTTCATGCATGCATGGGGAGGATAGCAATTTTTACATGCGTCTTCGTGTACGTAGGCTCCCCGGGGAAGATGGTATCATCGCAGAAAAAAGGTTCAGAGAGAGGTATTTACGGGCGCATGAAACATAAAATGCAGAAATATCAGAAGCAATCGAGACAGAAACACAAGAGAAACTTGAAGAGAGAAAGCAACTGAAACTGATGGCGTAACGCGGTAGCGTTTGCATGTAGGCCAAGCCAAAAGCTTAGTAGAGTTTATATTTCTAGAAGTATCGTTAGTCACGTTCTTAGGATGATTGCAATTGAATATTTTCTGTCCACTTACATCTTCCATCTTGCGCCGGTTGCTCGGGTCTAGTGTATTGCCAGCACCCAGCAGAGTACGACCTACGGCCTTGGAAACGCCAATTGCTGGCCGGAGGACCACTGTCGGAGCGCGTTTCCAAACGGCTCTGGCTGCTGCTGTTGCACTGCCACTTTCAACAACCTCTCCAGGCACGGCGACAATGGCGTCTCGTGCTAGGAGAAGATCGCGTTCAAGGCCACGGAAAGCGCCTCGTAGACCCTGGACGACTCCAATCGGTTGGTCGGCATAGAGGGAAATTTTCTTCGCTTCATCTTCGTCATCGTGGTTCTCCTCCGACACGGCAGAAGCGGCGTTTGGAGTTGTCAGCAAATCCTCTGCGCCTTGAAGAACCGTCTGTGTGCCGATAGCTAGTTTGGCGCCGAGCTTGACAAGTTCGTTAGAAGTGGTCTTGGCGAAGGCCAGAGCACCTTTCTGGATGCTGCGCACAATCCGCCCATCCTTCTGGTACTCGCGCATGGGGATTACCACCAGGTCCTTAACGCCGCCTCCGACATTAACCAGAGATCGAATGGGGGCCAAACCTGCCAGGACTCCGGGAAGCTGGTTCCGTTTGACATCCGGCATCCAGATATCATTGAGCGTATTGCCGAGACGGTCGAATCCAGAGACACCATAGATGATGACATGTCGCAGAACCATGTTGGCGTTGTCAAGTACGAAAAAGTTCATGAACTCTGTCGTCCGGCCGGATCGAAGTCCAGCATAGTCAACTCTCTTTGGCTTGAAATCTAGCTTCACTTGGACAGAATTGACTTCGACGCGCTGCAAGAAAGGAACGTCTCCCGGCGTACTGGCCTCTTCGATAGACTCGTCTCGGAACTCGAAAAACCGACTCATGAATTCCAAGGCATCTTGGTCAACATGAAGGCGGATAGGTAGAACGGTGGCCTAAACGATGTCAATTAACGGAATTTGAAAAGAGATAGCATGCCTAACGAATACAACTTACCTTGAGGACGATCTCAGATGCGGCGAGTTCGGGCACTGGTTTAACCGTAAGAATTTCAAGATGGATCATACTGGTTCCACTCTCCCGTTCACCGGCCTCATGCATGTAGGTCGCGAACTTTCTCCAGGTTGAAGTTGGAACATGATCGTAGATTTCCAAGTCTCTCACGCGGACATCCAAGGAGCTCTGGGTTTCTTCTGAATCCTGCGGGAATACCACCAAATCAGCGCAGACTCCCCGTAGCTCGAAGCTCATCTTATGGGCCTTGCTGCGATAGAGGCGAGGCCCTTTCTTCTCCCTTCGAGGAATCGATCTACCCTGTCGGCTGGTTGTGGCGGTCACAGTAGTGGTTGTGGCATAACTATCTGTCTCACTGTTGAGATCATTGATTTCACGATCAATCTCACGCTGGAGCTCACGCGGGTCCTTGTTTGCTGGAATTCCGATGTAGATCGAATTGAAGAGAAAGTCACCAATGACAGATTCCTCATCTTCCGTAGCTGATGGTGACATGCGAGAAGCGCGTGCCCGTCGCTCGATTGCCTTGCTTTCGACCTCCTTCACGGCCTTGGAGATGGTGTCTCGTGTCCGTTGCCAATCGTAGCCATCGAATAGATTCCAGATAACATGCATGTCTCGTACGCGTACTCGTAGAGGGCTCCGTTGGAGCTTAGTATCGTTCGAAAGGCCGTAAGTATTATGAGTGGAGTCCCAGCGGTGTGCCGTACCGCCCACAGCAGATTGCTTCGCAAAATGGTCATCTTGGAAGTTAAGCTCCGAGAGACTAGAAGCGACATGATACTGGGAATGGAAACTGCCAAGAAGGTCGTTGTCGTGAGTTGCACCGACTAGTTCTGCATCATCACTACCAGATCCGGTCTGCCTCCCAGGATAGAAATCGCTGACATATTCCAGTTCATCGCTAAGTTCATCTCCCTCAATGATACCCTCGAGATGGGCTTCTGACTCGGAGCTGTCATCGACAGGTATTGTAGGATCAGCGGCGAAGGCGTTACCCGAGAAGGAGGCTAGCATGTCTTGAATTGGCGTGACTTCGGTTTGATACTTTTTAGTGATGCTTGGTGGTATCGGAGGCTGGAGCCCATTCAAAATGCTGATAAGTGTCTGTGTTGAGTCCGCACATGTTTCCAAGATCAAAAGATCATCTCTCAATTCCACATCTAGAGACTTAGTCCCGTCTTCATCGAGTTTCATGACCTTTACAACCGCCAATGCGGAGGAAATGGAAGAAACAGGAACAAAGCCCTGGTTAATGTATCCCTGGACCTGTTTGCTCTGGGGAGAAGCCGAGGCACGCTGGTGTAGATTTTCTGCGGTTCCAACGTTGGCCACGTCGTCTATGATCATAATGGATGCCTTCCCAATCTCTAGATTGGCATCTGAGGATTCATCGGTGTGGAGAGCACCGCTGAATTTCGCGTTCGTGAGCACTATTAGCCCTTTAGACGGCGAATTGCGCGGGTTCAGGCCTAGAACAGAGTCCATAAACACTACCGCGAGTTTGGTTGGCTTTGATGCTCGCGGAATGTTTGGTCGTGGTTGATAGAAGACTGAATCTTCCATTGTCTGGGGCGAGTGCTCTGCAAAATTGGCTATAGAACTCGCCATTTCGCTAGCTAGGTCGCGACCTGTCGTATTTTGGCCTAGTCCAAGGAAGGCCATGATCGATGGGATCGTATATTCAACTCTAAGATGGTGCAGTTTGACTTTGAAAGTGGGGTCCATCTCATCAGGAATGAATCGAGCCATGAGAACGGGCGGCTGAGAATCGTCCACGCTTTGATCGCTGCCAGGTACTAAGGATTCGCCGACCAGCTCTTCGTGGTTGTTTCGAAGAACTTTGATCGTACCAACCTGGGTCGCAGTGAGTGAGGGCATACTGATCCAGGCAATCTCGGCATCCGTGAGATATGCGTTCAAGTTGCCGACCTCTCCGCCAACGTGGACTTGCGCTTCAAATTCACGAATCATAGTTAAAGTCAAAATACCGGGACGGTCATCTTCCGGGAGATATTTTGTGACGTTGGACAGTCGTCCCATCTCCTGTCCAAGGGATGAGAGTGAGGCGAGGTCCTCGATATTTGAAATCGTCGCCTTCACGCGCGTAACTGCTAGACGAAGAACAGAGCCCTGTTTTCGCTGGCGCAAGAGTGTGTCGAGCAAAATGTCGTCGTCATCGTCGTACTTGTTTTTGGACGGAGTGATCAAGGTCAAAAGGCGGCCAAGATCGTTCTCCTTCGGTGCCGACAAGAACTCAACCCTGATGCCATCCAAAATGACCTTTGCAGGAGCATCACGACTCCCATCAAGTCGAATAGGCCCTCTTAGCTCAGCCCGATCGATTGCAAGTCCGAGAAGTTCGAACCTGCTCACAATCTTGACTGCTGTCGTGGTAAGCTTCAGCGAATGCGTCTCTCCGACGACTTCCAGGACAATTCCACCGAGCCGAGCGTTGACTTTCCACGGGGCAGATGCAGACTCGGCCTTCTGAGCAGCGGGCCCAGGCGTTTCGAAGTGCACACCTTTTGCACGCTTTTTGGGGGACTTATGCGCTGCTTTCATTGTAGGGGTTGATGAAATTGAGCTTCCGAGTTCCAAGATCGTACTCAAACCGCCCATCCAACCCAAGACTTCCTCCAAATTCTGAATATTCATGTTTATATGGAGTGGAAGGGTCGACAAGTCAACTCGTGTAGCGTCTGCAGATTTGGTCAAAGAGAGTGAGATATCTGCCTGAGAGGGTGTCATAATATCGCGAGTGGACTCGCGCATTTTTAAAGACTCGTCGAAGGACACCAGGTTCTGAGAGGCAAATCCAAACGCGAACTTTCCAACATTGAGTTTCAGGCTCATTTTTTGATCGGTTGCTGATGCATTGATTCTCAAGCCAGATGCCGTAAGTTGAAGGACGATATCTTCCATTGACGGATATGAAGGTGGTAGAAAGGTGCCGGAATTATCAGGATAACGATATCCCGCTACGTGCTCTATAAACTTGACCGAGAATTCGCGTACTTGTAGATCCAGGACGGGTCTCATAGCAGGCTGATTCTGGGAAGGTTGTTTGGAGGGTTGGCTGTTATCTGAACCTGCATCGCTAATACTCGATAGCCGTTGCAATGCTTTTATGACAAGCCACCCCGTTGCAATGTCAAAGTTCGAAGTCATTGAAAATACTTCGACTTGTAGCTCGAAGACTCGCTCCATTGCAGGGTCGGCCTGCTGTTGGCCAGAGCGGTCTGTTTCGGAAGACGCGCGTGTTTCACTTGGGATTCGCGGTGATCGACTGGATGTAGAAATTCTTGAGGACAAAAGGCTTTCATCGAGGAGAGGGCCGCGGGAGCTACTAGCCATATCTTTCAAGTCACTATCCGTCCGCTCCATAGACGTCTTGGGTGGCACAGGACTTGTTTTTTCTAGGCTTGCAACGGTTGGTAGCCAGATTGAGATTTTGTCGACGTTGAAAACAGGCTTTCTGATTTCGCCGTTCTTGTTCAGGGTAGGATATGGAGTCGAATCTACATTTTCCACATTTGGATATTGAGACTCTGATCGGCTATCGGCTGGAGTCTGTTGCTCAACAAAATACGACCCAGTTGACATGGTTTGCTTCGGCGTGGAAGCGATAGCCTCGTCCTGAACCTCTGGGATCGGTACATTGATCTCCGTTGGGGGGTGGGTTTCTCTGCGTCTGCTCGTTTCAAGGTCCGACACTCGGCCAGGACCAAATGAGTCCCATGCGCCCGGCATATTCGGCATGAAGCTTTCCTCGCCACCTTGACTTATGGCGCTCATATACAGACTTTGCGCCTCGTCATGAGAAAAGAACTTGGACTCGGTGAGTTCGGCGCCAGGACTTGGCTCTTCGGAGGCTGTATTGTCAGAGTTTGACCGGGATAACGAGTGTTGAGAAGCCTCTGAGGAGTAAGGAGGTTGGTGTGCCAGATTGTCCTCTTGTACATCCTCGTGATGGCGGAACAGCGTGTTCTCATTAGATTCGATGCCAAAACGACTAACGCTTTGTGAGTCGTAAGCCTGAGACTCTTCCAAAGTTCCTCGTAGAGGTGCCGTCGCGATTTCCCGGTGCTCGGTATCTCCGGAGCTTGCTGCTTGGTCGTTCAATACTGGTGATGGAAGTCTTGGGGAATGATCATTTCCCCCCGTTTCTGCCATATGTTGTTCCTCAATATACGCACCCAGAGGTGGTTCATAATCGAAATCGTCGGATTGGGTATCAATTACGGAATCCAAATACCCCGGATTGTCGTTGAAGGGATCGTCTCCAAAAGTCTGAGAGTCATCAAGACTGCGATCGTATCCTCCTTCCTGATCCGAGTCTGCATCCGAGAATCGGCCATCCTGGGTCAAGCCCGATGCCTCCATTTCATGTCTGGATGCCTCCATTTCATGTCTGGATGCCTCCATTTCGTGTCTGGATGCCTCCATTTCGTGTCCTGATTCCTCCATCCCATGCCCCAGACCACTCACTCCGGGATAATATCCAAGAGAGGGCTCAAAGATCGTTGATCGCGTCATGGCGAGCCCGGGGTCGGAAACGGAGTTGTCCAATGAAGGTGGCGACGGGGCTCTACTGGATGAATGGCTGGCCTTTGACTGCATGGTAGTAGTTGGAGATGCGGGGGCTGTGAATCGTGAGTAGTTTGAAAAGACACCTGGGTCCGAGACGAGCCCAATATTAATGTCAGTGAGGGAAAGTAGTCTTTTGCCGTCCCGGAATAGGGCCGACTCAGTTGAACCAGTGGCGGATCCCGGGGCCCCATGGAGATCTACCTGTCCCACCGTCAACAAAGCCGAGACAAGATCCGGCTTGTCTTCAGGATGTCTCTTGGAAGGACCGTCCTGCTTCAACTCCATGTCTACTCGCACAACGATGTCTTTGATGCTAACTTGTAACCGCTCCATCACGCCGTTAAGGAATCCCGCAACAAAACTCGGTAGAGATGTTTCTTCATTCCCAAGACCTAATTCCTCCTCTTCATCATCTTCACCGAAAGAGGATCCATGCTGAAAGACATGGGATTGTGACGAGATGGCGGCTTCCAGCTCCTCTTTCTCCTCTCTTGGCTCGGATTCAAGGAATGATTCAGCGAGGTTGGATGGCGTAGGAAGAGCCTGCTTTCCCCCCACAGAATGCCCTGTCGAAACCGGGATTACCTGCTGTTTTCTATTTCCATGTTTTTCTTGGAATGGTTCATTGGATAATAAACGAAGGTGTAGATCGATACCGCTCGCTTCAAGGCCGATACCGCTGTTGATCAGATCGGCCGGGATGGTGATTCGAAGGGACTGGATCCGAGCGTTGAGGAGTTCGCAAGTTGGCGGAAGCTGTAAGTAGCTCGCGAGTTTCTATTGAAAATAACGTGGATGTTAGAGATCCGGTCCAAGATATCTCGGGATCAGTGCCCCACTCCGTAGGTCTGGGTTGCACGTCTTGCTCACCTCCAACTTCAAACCAACATCTCGTAGCTCCACTGTACTTCGTTGACCCCAAGTAATACCCAAGTTATCCGGATCTAGAGCATCTGTGTCGAACAGGCCCAGGCGGGAGAGAGCGTATTTGAGTAGTCGCTTCTGAAAGAACGACGGGAGGAGGTACGATGCCATCGCGAAACGCCCTAGGGGGCGGGTATGGTCATGCACGAACGGAATTCATCGAAGCTCGAACAGGCCAACCTAACGCGAAAAGCAAAGCAAATGGGAGAGGCAAAGGAAGGGAGGGAGTGGGTTGTAGGATTTGAAGATGGAGGAGAATATGACGTGCGGAGGAGAGCAGCTGATAAAGAGCGGGCTTATCGTCAGGCGGCGGCCCAACGCAGCGCAGCCGTCCAAGTTGGACCAAGCGCGTGGTTTGCTCCCGCTCCACCCACTTCCCCGCGACTCAATCTTGAGATCAGGTCAAAACAATGTTGAATTTTTGCGCCTATATTGTATCTGGAGGTAGGAGTATCTGGAGTATTTCGTACTTCCCACCGCACCATTATCTTTAATCGTTTAATCGGAATCATCGAACTCCGCGAATTCCAACACTACCCACTCGCAGAACTTCTCGAAATCCGAACACCATTCCCGCAACCTGGTTCCCTTGAGTCCTTGTCCCAATATACCCTCCGTTACCTCTGCTTTCCATTCGGCGGTTGATTGGTCTTCAAAACAGCTCCATCGGAGGGAATTTTGAACCATCATCGCCAGACCGGCCAGATCGACATTTTGCAATCCCTGAAGGGACTGCCAGAAATCATGTGTGAGCCCATTCCTCCCATGACCCAAGATAGCCGGATCGTCGTTACAGAGAGAAACCGGAACACCACGAGACAATAAAGCTGGCAGTGGGTGAGTTTTGATGGAGCTAGCCAGTCGGAGAATTTCATTGGAGATCGGGCAGCATTCTACCATAATCTTCTTCTCCTTCACCAAATCGATCAGTAGCGGGTGCTTGTACAGAGAAAATCCATGGCCGATCCGTCGGGTGCCGAGTAAGATGGCGTCGAACAAATTATGATCCGTCGTATCCCCGTCTCCCAAACATTCACCGGCATGGAAGAAGAATGGGAGATCGACCTCCTCTTCGGCACATTGTTTGCGGAACCAGAATAGCAGCGGGATGAGGTCAACCAGGGGTCTCCCTAAATCCTCCTGCCCAACCAGATCAAACCCACAGATCAAGTCCGGGAAGTTCTGCTTCGTCGTAATGCATTTTTTCATATTGTCGACAATCATTTCGTTGGAGAACGATCGAATAGTCGTCCAGATGATTCGGGCCTCATAGAAATGTTTGCCCTCGTCGGTCGACTTGAAGCTCTCTATCTCTTCCTCCAAGACCCGGCAAAACTCATCGTAGCTTTCTTCCGGTTTGTCACTACCTTCCCTCCGATACTCGAAAACAAAGGCAATACGGAACTCGACATATCGAATCCCATCTGCCGCAAGCTGTGTCATCATGCGGCGGAAGCATGCTCGGAAGATTGGCTCATAGTTCAGTATGGAGTTAATTACTGGGAAGGTCCGTTTGAAAATGGACCAGATAGCGTCAACTCCATGATAATGATTGTATGAGTGTTCGGGTGTTAGCATGCACCGATTGCGTATCATGTCCCGGAAGCCAGCCTCTCCGCCTTGTGGGAAAGAGGAGGCAGCTTTTTGCACAGGAACCAAGGATGAGGTCTCGTAGGCCTCGGTCCAGACACTAGGGGTAGCATCGGATGCGGACAGCGGCTGTGAGGAAAATTGGAACTTGATTGGGACCTCCTCGTAGTCCTTCTTAGTAAGAAGGGGTTTCTCTGATTTGAAGTGCATGCCCGGCGTGGAGAATGCCTGGTCGATCAAAAAGTCGATATCGAACATGGCATCCATGTGGGCATGTAGCAGTGAGCCCTTGGGCATCCTTTCCACAATCTTCCACAGCTTGGTCTTCTCCATGCGACCCTTAGCATGATGAAACATAACTCCAGGGTAGAGAATCTCGTCCGATTGATGGGCCGCTGCCTCATCTAGGCCGGTGGTCCACACCTCGTCCTGCTCCTGGGCCCTAATCTGAGAGACAATTTTGCAAGCCCGGGCAGCGATGGGCGAGAGCGTCTTGCGAAAGGTGGCATCTAAAATGATTAAGAAGGATTCAAGTTGTTGATTCATGATGTTGTGCTACTCTTACCATGACGTCTCTTCTGCTCCTCAGCGATCAAGGCTTCGCGGCCGTTCAAGTACTGCTGGATGAAGGGATCCTCGACCTGGGGGATCCCCTCCTCTAGCTCCCATTCAATATTTCTGTCTCCCATGGCTCGATGAAGTGAGAAAAGGAAGAATATTCACAGGATGTCAATAGAGGGTGCTTTCGAGTTTGGATCTTCAAGTTCGGGTCGATCTGCCCCGCTTTGCCTACCGCTTCCGGGGGAGTTCAGTTCTGCACGCGTTCAAGTTGGTATTTCTTGGCTTCACTACGATATACATAGTATTATTTGTACCATAAAGAGTGGAACATTTGGTTTCATGGAGGACCAAAGACTTAGTATGCCTTACATTATCTCCTCTATCAACTGTGTAAATTCTACGGATATACCCTAACACTATCCGTTCTAACTACCATATTTCGGCATCACGGTGGCTCTCTCCCTCTCCACAGCATCCACCACTGTCCAGGGACCACTTTGCCGCCTCTAGCCACTCGAGGATCGTGCGCCGATTGGGTCGAGCGCCAAGACTCTTTTATCCAAATGATTCCGTTCGATGTGACGATGGCAGGCAAAGGTAAGCACTTAGCCTGCCAAGATCAGCCCCTATCCAAAGTTACGAGGCGGAGGTCGCCGTAGGAATTGAGGGGAGATAGCCCAGAGTAAGGCAAGTTTCTAAATAATTGCTGATTCAAAGGGAAGGAGAACAATCACTGGACAGTTGGGAGGAATATTTAAGGTCGGGCTTTCTAAAGTTCAAGTTGGTGGTGCGGTGGACCCCCAGTCGGAGCGCCACCGAGATTTCCACCGAGATTTCCATTGTGTACAACAATCGAGGGAACCAGATTTGCAGAGTAATCGTAGTCCTGTAGATCATCAAAGTGCTACCTACTCCGTACATTCGCAGGGACCCTCAACTGTATGGAGGATGTCCGATCTCCGCGTGGAGAACCACAGATGCGCTCACAACGGCGTCCTGTTCTCCCCATAGGATAGACTCCAGGCACGTTGGATTTCTAGAAATCCCAGCCGAAAGAAAAAAAGGCAAAGCCCACGCGACCTCTCAGAAGGACCGCTAAATTCAGGCGCCCCCCACTTGCCGTTCACCAGTGCGGAGATTCGACCCTCCTGGGAAGAAGATCACCAGCCAACCACCGTCGCCCTGGTGGCAAGATATCGCCTGAAAAGTGTTAGTTCTCCGAGATAGTAGTGCAACAACGCTATCACTTTACTTAAAATGGGGTCCCACAGGTTTTTGGTTACATGCGCGCCCCTCATAACTGAGACGGGAGCTCCGTCGGGGAGGCCGTCACTGGTCCATGGCTCTGATAGACTCTCAATGGACGTGAGGCCCAGGACCACCAGCCGAGGGCTACTAAACCCTGTTTGATCATGGTCCGTAGCTCTTTATCTCACGGTTTTTTATTCTCTCTTTTCCCCGCACAGAAATCCTGGCTTTTGCCGTTGATAAACGAACCAGGCCCCCAATCGCCATGCGAGGAATGCTTAGTACCAAGCCAGCCACAATGGACCTTGCCTCTGCTCTCTGATAACCAGACCGTCTATAATACTTTGAATCTTGCCGCCCCCCTCTCGACCCCTGACCCAACCTGATTCAACTCAGATATTCTCGGGTAGGCGCGTTTGATTCCAAGGTTCAAAGCTTGTTCCCAGTGCCAACCCCGATCTCATCGACTTCGTGAAACACAAGGGATGCCCAGGTGATACGTGTGAAATATAGAGATAACCTTAACCCTAAAGACTTATCTCCCCAAACAATACTACGAGACTCGACGAGACCCGTTTTTTCCCCCATTCGCAAGCACCTCCGCGAAAAAATGCCAGACAACGCTACTCGGGACATGGAGTCCCAGCCATCGCCTGGCATAGATCCCGCCCTGCAGCCGGAGCACCAGCATCACCATACGCACCACCACCACACCACATTTGCCGAGAAAGGCCACGAGGACGAAGTCGTCTATTCCAAGGAGACAGCGGGGTTTGAGAAAGGAATTGTCCCGGAGCCGACTCCACTGGATCACGCCAGTAAAAGCCAGAGTCAAAGCACAGGAGATGAGGAAACGGGAAATAGTGCTGAGCCGGCCGCACGCCCATGGCATCGTCGCTTGACAAAGCATTGGCGACATGGCATGCATCTTGTGATTTGGCTACTTTTCACCGGGTGAGTTGAATCAATTTCATAAGATGGCACTTATCAAGTCTTCTTTCCCCCATATGCAATGAAATCTTCGAGACTCATGCTGTTCGGCTTAGATGGTGGATCGCCGGTCTGATTCTGCACCGATATGACCGGGGATGGTTGATTCCATTCTTGCTCTATCTGGCTATTACACTGCGGATTATTTTCTTCTATATACCTATCAGCATCATCACAAAGCCTATGTACTTCGTCTGGAACCACACTGCGCCGCCATTTGTGAATCTCATCCCTGAGAAATTGAGAACACCCGCCGCCGCCCTTCTATGCATTGGTGTCATGTTGATCGGCTCTTTTGCTTCGCCCGAGAGTGCAGACAACACTCGCGCAAATCGTGCAGTTAGTCTCTTCGGTCTGGCAGTCTTCCTCTTTATACTGTGGGCTACATCGCGCAACCGCAAGAAGATCATCTGGCATACGGTCATTGTCGGCATGTTGACCCAGTTTATCATTGCACTTTTTGTGCTCCGCTCTGGCGCCGGCTATGATATCTTTAACTTTATTTCTACTCTTGCCCGTGAACTGCTTGGGTTCGCCACCGATGGTGTGGTCTTCCTAACCCAGCAGGAATTCATTGATATGCAACAATACGTTGCCCTGGGCAAGCATATTGACAATCCGGCAGCTCTGGCACCCGGCAACTGGTTCCTGATTGGCGTCGTCCCCGCCATCCTCTTCTTCGTCTCCATTGTCCAGCTCCTATATTACAGCGGCATCTTGCAATGGTTTATCGGGAAGTTCGCCACCTTTTTCTTCTGGAGTCTTCGTGTCTCCGGCGCCGAGGCTGTTGTCGCTGCGGCATCCCCCTTCATTGGACAGGGTGAATCGGCAATGCTTATTCGGCCGTTCGTCGCTCATCTCACAATGGCTGAGCTGCACCAGGTCATGTGTTCAGGTTTTGCTACCATTGCGGGAAGTGTCCTGATTGCTTATATCTCAATGGGTGTCAACCCACAAGCTCTAGTCTCGGCATGTGTTATGAGTATCCCGGCCTCGCTGGCCTGCTCGAAGCTTCGCTGGCCCGAGGAGGAAGAGAGTTTGACAGCTGGTCGTGTGGTTGTGCCCGATAACGAAGAGCACAAATCGGCCAATGCGCTGCACGCCTTTGCAACGGGAGCCTGGCTCGGTCTCAAGATTGCCGCTATGATTGCCTCCACGCTGCTTTGCATCATCTCGCTGATCGCTCTCGTCGACGGCCTTCTTGGTTGGTGGGGCAAGTATTTGAATATCAACGAACCCCCCTTGAGTCTCCACATGATTGTTGGCTACATTTGCTACCCCATCGCTTTCTTGCTTGGTGTTTCTCGCGACGGGGATTTGCTCAAGGTCGGCCAGTTGATTGGTCTCAAGCTCATTTCCGTAAGTTTTTTTTCCCCTTTCCCCTTGTAAATCTCTTCTTTGGAGCAAAAGGATCATCTAACTAACCTCACCGTTACTAGAACGAGTTCGTAGCATACAACAAACTTCAGAACTCGGCCGATTATGCCGATCTATCCGATCGTTCCCGTCTCATCGCAACATATGCGCTTTGCGGTTTCGCTAATATCGGTTCGCTGGGTAACCAAATTGGAGTGCTTGCTCAGATCTCGCCCGGGCGTAGCGCCGATGTATCGCGTGTCGCTGTTAGTGCCATGATCACCGGCGCTATCAGTACTTTTACCAGTGCTACTGTCGCTGGACTGCTTATTACCGATGAGAAGCAGTACTTTACTTCGGCTTGATCGATCTCTATATTTTGAATAGTGCTTACTCCAGTGGAAGACCCAGTCCTCCCTTGGCTTCTTCGTATACTTGCAGAAGCATTTGGAGAAAAGTATCAAATGCATTCTCTTGAAACATCTTGCATATTTGAATCACCATCCCACGCGTAAACCACTACCTATACAGGTATGGAACAGCATGCCGGGGGCTCTGGATGATACCTCTCGTTCAGGAGTAGATAGCTACTCGAGTAGCTAATGGGCCCCCCGATGCCCACTGTAGTGGATTGAATAACCTGGGCATGGTTTGTGAAACGAAGGATACGCGCCTATACTCGAATGTGTGCAACGAAGATGAAATGGCGGGAGAGAAAGAGGAATGAATTAGAAGAATCAAAGGAAGAAAAACGTGAGAACCCAAACTCCAGCCTATGGTACCAGGCCACTATGCATTCGTGCCACCTATTCCCGGCGCAAGGACAAAAGCGAGGCAGGGTATATCCGGTGGTCCGACCGACGCCAATGCGCAATGAAAGGTATGAAAACCGACGATCTACTCGTCATCCAAATCAAGGTGTCGAGCCAAGACTTGACGCTTGAACTCTTCCTGGTCATTGTCCCACAGCTCGGCGGCTTGGGCGTTCAATGGGCTCGCACTGTTGAGATGTTAGCTCAAGCGTTGCTGTGAGAGTCGACTATAATGCCTTCACTTACTTGTTCGGCTCGCCGAGAAGAGACTGCAAGCTAAGTAGGACAGTCTGCACATTGTATACCGCGCTCCATTTGTCCTTGAGAATATCCAAGCAGATGCGGCCCGAGAAGTCGACATTGGGGTGGTAGATGGGAGTTTTGAAAAGGACGGTGGGAGCGGAGTAAGGATAGGTGTTAGGGAAGCTGAATGAAAGCTTCAGGTTCAAGTTCTCGTAAGGAGTCTCGGTCGGGCCCGTGATGGTCGCAGTCCACGAGAGGAGGTTACCATCACCGTCGGGGAAGGCGGAGATGCCGGGTGAGGGCGAAAGCATCAGCTGCATCAGTTCAGCTTGCAAGCTAAGCGTCGGCAAGAAGCGTTAGCATTGGTCGGAATCTGAAGGTGATTGTTTCCCTCGAATCGGTAGCCAACTAACCGCTTAGTGACGCTCTGCGTCTCCGTCCGCTGGCCGGAGTTGTTCAGCTTGGTTGCTTCCAGGGCGTCGGGCGCCGAGTTTTGGGAGTCTTCCATGGTGTAGTCCATCGCGAAGAAGAGTCAAAGAAGTCAGATAGAATCAAGAAGTGATCTCAAAATCCGCAGATTCCCGGAGGGGTGTCTGGAATGTGAGTAAATGGACGAAGTAACACGAGGGTTGCTGTCTGGAATGACGACGGATCCGAACGACAGGGACCCACACGACCAAAAGCAACGGCAGACGATGTGCAGAGATGAAGACGATGAGAGGTATAATTGATGAGAGGTGATATCAAGTGGTATGAGGATTTCGGAGAACAGAGGACAGAGGACAGAGGACAGAGGACAGTGGACAGAGAGAGAGAGAGAGACAAAAAGACGTGGACACAAAGACGGAGGGCGCTAAACAAGTCTTTTTTTGTTTACCCCGGCAACCACGAGGAAAGGTCGACAAATGCGGAAGGAGCGAGTTAGACTGGAAGGGGATTGTTATCTACACTTAATCTTGATCTTGATCTTAATCTACATCTGATTATTATGGGACAGGAGAATACTCTAATTATTTTCAATCTAAAAACACCATGGAAAGATCATGCAGAAAAAGGGCATCCTGGAGAGAGCAACAAGTGACACGCACAGGCCGGGCGATCGTGACGGAAAACTAGTGCGATCACCTGCGGGGTCATTCTGCTCATGCTCATGGTCAGCCCCAGCGAGCAAATGCACAATACAGTTCATGCTCATGCCCTATTTAAAAAATGACTAGGACATTTTTACTCATCCTATACTTATATGAAAATTGAAGTACTAGCATAAATTGTTGCAGTTGAAAGCTCTTTCACTGCATAGTACTGAACATCCCACAGTGGAACACCTGGGCATACATACTATGTAGCTTATGACCTCAAGATGCACATCTATATATAGTTCAATACTAGTATACTATGACCTTTTCCTTCAAGTTGCCATTTTTTTTTCTCTCTAATATCTCCCCTTCTCCGAAACCCCCCAGATTTATCTCATCGTACGCACGGGTATGGAGTACACCTTATCAACAGACTTCCCGATCAGGATAAAGTGGCCCGCGTCGAATCCCGCGTCGAGTCCGACGGGGACTGTACCCTTGCGCTTCGCATCCCCTCGCCTCGCCGCGCATCACCTCCCACTCTCGTTTCACCGCAATGTATAGTGTCTAGTCGACCTTTTTCACTCCTTTGGCTTTTTTTTCCCAATTCCGTACTTGCTCCATCTGCTAGCACTTCCCGCCACAATGCAGCACTCGCAATTGGCCCCGCTTCCCAGCGACGTGCCGTTCCGTATTGTATCCAAAACAATCGGCCAGGGCGCCTATGCTTGGTGAGCACAACTTCAATCCATCATCCAGCAGCCATTCTAATTCAAGTCGACTCCTAGTATCAAAAAGGCCTGTCCGGTGGATGCCGACAACCCTGTCTTCGCCGTCAAATACATTAACAAGGACTACGCGGCGCGTCATGGGAAAATCAGTGCGCGCCAGCTAAAACTGGAAGTCACCGTACATCGACACGTTACGGGTCATAATAACATCATTAGCTTCTATCAGACTGGCGAGGATGATGTCTGGCAGTGGATTGCAATGGAGCTGGCCGAGGGCGGCGACCTCTTCGACAAGATCGAAGCCGATGAAGGTGTTGGAGAAGACATTGCGCATGTGTACTTTTCGCAGCTCGTCAGCGCCGTGAGCTTCATGCATTCCAAGGGCGTGGGCCACCGTGACATCAAACCCGAAAACATGCTCTTGACATCCGACGGAAATCTGAAAATAGCGGACTTCGGCCTGGCCGCGCTGTTCGAATACAAGGGGACCAGGAAACTCTCATCGACTTTTTGCGGCAGCCCTCCTTATATTGCCCCAGAGGTGATTACCTCCAGTACACGAGGTCAGAACAAGGGACCGGGTTACCACCCAGACTTGGTGGACATCTGGTCTTGCGGGATCGTCCTTTTCGTCCTATTAGCGGGAAACACGCCTTGGGACAGCCCAACTGATGAGAGTTACGAATTTCACGAATACCTCGCAACAAACTCACGAACTACCGACGAACTATGGCAGAAACTACCTTCAGCCACCCTTTCCTTATTGCGCGGCATGTTGACCGTAGATCCCAAGACACGGTTCTCACTCGAAGACGTACGGAGACACCCTTGGTATACACGATCAAATAAATACCTATCCTCGGATGGCAAGCTACGAGACCCGATCAACCTCGCCACTTCCATGTTCGAGTCACTGCATATCGACTTTAGTCAAGACCCTCTATCGCAGAAACGCAAGGGCGCCAGTCGAAGCTTTGATGCAATGGATATGGATATGGACGATAATGCTGATGTTTCCTTGGGTCTATCCTCCACACAACCAGAGATGGCAGGTGGAGTGGTGATGGACTGGGATACTCCACATCTGGCCTCCGAGTTCTCATCTACCCAGCCCGCTGGGAAACAATTTGCGTCCCAAGGTATGGCGATGAGCAGTCATCTAGAGGATGAACCCTCTATGTCACAGTTCTCGCAGCAGCCATCCGTTCCCGTGAGCCGAACACAAAATGCCCAGAAATTCCAAGATATCATTCCATCTCGCTCCATGACACGCTTCTACTCTGCTTGGGAGCTCAAGCTCTTGGTTCCCTTGATCTGCGAGGCTCTTCACCGGTTAGGTGTTCCAGTCCCCTCAATCCCTGCAGTCACTGCCGGTGATTCATCTGCCATGATTCGAGTGATTGCCAAAGATGGCCGAATGTGTCCTCTCCAAGGAAAGGTCCTTATTGAGTGTGTCTCTGAGGGTGTTTTCGAAGTTGAATTCGTCAAGATCAAGGGCGATCCCTTGGAATGGCGGCGATTCTTCAAAAAGGTTGTGATTCTTTGCAAAGACGCCGTGTTCAAGCCCGATGAATAGAAAATGTTTCTGCTGTCTTTTCCCCCCTATTTTCACGCCTTTTCCTTTTCGTCTTATATCTTGGTGCGTTTTGGTCCGGTTTTTCACGCTCGATCTATGCCTGAAGATCCAGGGCGAGAAATTTGAAGTGAGCTGGTGTTTGTTGAGTGGTATCTGGGACAAGACTGTTCCAGTTGCCTATAATTTACATTGTATATATGCCTCTCTATGATCTACCAATCAAACATTGAATCGATTTTGCCCATCAACAAACCAGGGTACTGTTGTCCTGTGGAACCACATCGTTTCAAGCCTCCCTTGCACCATGTACATGGATGAAACAACATGAAATTCGAGCGTCACTTTGTCAAACCAATTTTATCTTCCCTTTCGCCTAGCTGGCAATGTTCCCCCTAAATTTACTTGGAATTTCTGCTCCTCTAAGCCACGTGATCCGAACCGCTGCAGATCCCCCGCTGGAGGGCGTCTTTTTTCCAGTCATAACATGACAGGCTGCGCTCTGGACTCTGACCTCCCTCTCTCTCCATCTGCCCCCGATGCTGCAATCTCACAGGCCTCATGGACAACCTGCCGGTAGAGATCCTCACCAAAATCATCGATCGTAAGCCGCCATCAACCCCAACCCCCCGCGGAATCTTCCCCGCACCACTCTGCAAAATCCGCCCGGAGCTGCTAAGTTGACTTAAATGGCTAGTTCTCACTCCATGTGAGAAGGTGCAGCTGCAATCCGTTTCCAAGAAGTTCTTCGATATTGCCCGCGACAATAATCTGTGGAAACTGCACTGCTATGAGCAATCCTGGGCCGCCTTACAGGCCTCCCGTCCGGCGGGCCGGATGTCGGAGAGCCTACTCGCGAATCCGACTGCGTCGTTGAGTACATTGGGACAGGGCTCGCTACGTGATCTGATCCAGCCTCCGGCTCCCCAGCAGGACCAGAATCAATTAGCGGGGCCAGAAGCGCAGTCGCTGAGTGACAGGGCTAGGGCGGCCTCGGAGTGGGACTCTTCAGCTCTCGGAGAACATGTCGATTGGTATTCGGAATATATTGCCCGCCATGGACCTATCTCATTATCATGGGTAGAGCGGCCGTTTCAAAAGGGCGAGGGGAGAAAGCGTCAGCCATTCGAAGTGAAGGGCATGGGGTTGTTGAAGGACTGGAGTTCTGCGAGGCAGAACAAGATTGTGGCGCCCCTCGATAATGGCAGTGTATGCATCTGGGACTTGAACCATTCTCACAGTGCAAATTCGCAATCGACTAAGGGAGGGATTCTTGGTATAAGCGAGCCTGGGGCCCTCATGGCCAATCTTTCTGGCCGTCGGGAGCGTGCCCCGGCGAAATCAGCGCTGGACTTTATCAACCTTGGCGAGGGCGTCACTGTCGACTCATTCCGACGACGAGCGTACCTTGCTATTGGAAATGTTCTCAATGAGGTTGATCTAGAGACTCTCAAAGTGATATCACAACAGCGTTACCCCTGGTCCATCTTTGCACTCTCTCAAGAGACCGACTATTCAGTACCGCTGACGCTAGCAACAACGCTCAGCCTGCAGATCCATGACTCGAGACTATCTGCTATGGAAGAAGAGGAAGCTATTAGCTTGCGGTGCGAAAAGAACTCTACGCCGTTGATTCCAGAACTGGATATATTCCCCCATTCCGACTCACCACAGCTACAACTCCAACCCAATGGTCTTCCTCCGCGTCGGATTCGCAGTCCTGGCCCCGGAGATGAGCATTATGCACCACTCTTTCAACCAGGACCTTTGTCCATTCTTCACCCGCCAGCACCGCATTTCAACACCATACTCCTTGCGGGTCGCTTTCCTAGCATTCTTTGCTATGATCGCCGCTTCTTCCCTCGTTTGCAAAGCACAGTTCATTCTGGCGGTCGTCTTTGTGGTCTTGCCTCTGCCCCCGAACCTCGATTCCCAGTACACTCCGACTCGACGTATCTTGATTCCCATAATATCGTTGCATGCGGCGAATACAATGGCCGAGGGTCACTGGAGCTATATAATCTCAAATCATCCTCTGAAAACCGCGAAGGCAACCCCTCCAACCGGACATCGCAGTTGACTCCGGAATACAGGAATCGGCAAAGTGCGGCGAGCTCTAAGTTGCTCTCCGTGGCATCTCACGGCAATCGTCTCGTGTACTCCGATTCTGAGGGCAATATCAAATGGGTTGAGCGAAATGGTCGCGCAGAAGTCCGCCGCTGGAACGTCAATACTTCTTATCCGCAAATTCCTTTCTCAAAACGCGACAGTGCATTTATATCCAGACCAGATGACGAGCAGCTGCAGCCGCGCGGCCTCTGGCCAAGCTCTCAACCACAAACTAACAGCAGCGAGGTGGCGAGAAAGATTCTCCCCACCGGGGGCAATCTGACAGGAGATGAACTTCTCGTATGGACCGGAGAACGCATCGGCCGACTCAAATTTTCCATTCCTGAAGATTCGGATGCCGAGATGGGAGATGAGGAGGATGATTGGTTTATGCATGCTGAGGTTGACGAGGAGAAACGCGAGGAGATGCGGCACAAGCACCGCGATGAGTGGGAGAAAGAGCGGCGATATGAGCAAACGATGCGTCGTGCATTGGAGATGCAGGCTGATGAGGTTCGGTGGGTGGGGACTGATAGTATGAGTTAATGGCTGCTTCCAGGCTAAGCAGCCTTGTCCATGCCATGATCTTTCCCTGCATCTCTTCTGTTGTTCCCCTAGTTTCTCTTCCGGGGTTTTTATACTGCGATCTCACCGACTAGACTTTTGGACTTTATTCATTTGAGCATTATCAAGTCTAGGTAATTCAATTGGCACCATCAACTAAGAAATCTCAATTCTTTACCGGGGAATCTATATTATTTACCGTAGTCAGGGCATAGCACAATCACAACCTCCACCCCCATTTTTGTCTCCGCTGGCCTCGCTCCAGGCTGTCACGCCGATCGCCGAACTTCCGAGGCACCGGAATTGGCGCGCTCACCGCCCGGTTCCCCCGCGCCGAGCATCACGAGGATTTCTAATGAACTGTCAGCCATTACGGACCCTCCCGGCTGGCCACAGTTCTGATTAATCCAAATTTTGGTTTTGAATTCATACACGCTAGAATTCCCACAGACTTCACACCCCTGGCCTTCAACCCTTCTCCTTATACTACCCACACGGAAGCTCGAATTCGAATTGCGCATAGAGGGGCAAAAGAGCCACCATTGGAACCGTGTCGATAACTCATACCCTGCCCAGCATGCCTTCCACCACAGACCCTACACTTCAATTTGACTCCATTGAAGATACAATCGTTGCATTCAGTGAGTTGAACCTCATTCAGCGCTCTTACTTGCTCTTCCAGCTTGCGAACACACCCGCTTTCGGAAGTTACAAATCGATACGCGAAACTAACTGTGACTCACCATAGAGAATGGCGAATTCATCATTGTCCTCGATGATCAAGATCGCGAGAATGAAGGCGACCTCATAATTGCGGCCGATTCCATCACAGCGGCCCAGATGGCCTTCCTTGTTCGCTACACAAGGTGAGCACGCCACCCCAGCACCGTCCGGTGGAGACCCGATATTGCCACGAGGACGATGCCAGCGCCCCTTACAAGGGAAAATGTTCAGAGCGAACAAAACAAAACTAATCGTATTCACAGTGGATTAATATGCGCCCCCATCACCCCGGATCTAGCCAAGCGCCTCGCCCTCCCTCAGATGGTCACCGAGAACGCCGACCCCAAGGGTACCGCCTACACCATCACAATTGACTCCAGCGATGACTCCGTGACAACCGGAATCTCTGCACAAGACCGCGCCCTCACATGTCGTACCCTGGCCTCCGCAGATGCCCAGATCGACTCCTTCCGACGCCCCGGCCACATCATCCCGTTGCAGGCGCGCCCTGGCGGCGTGCGTGAGCGCAAGGGCCACACCGAGGCCGCTGTTGACTTCTGCCGACTGGCTGGTAAGGTGCCGGCGGGTGTGATTGCGGAGCTGGTGGATGATGGCGAGGTTGTTGAGGGTGTGGCGGAGATTGGAGGGAATAACGGCATGATGCGTCGGGATGGATGCTTGCGCTTTGGAAAGCGGTGGGGAATTAAGGTCTGCACTATTGAAGATATGGTGGAGTATCTGGAGAGGACGGAGGGTTCTGCGAAATCTGTCTCGAATGGTCGTCATTAAGAGATTTCTGTGTTCTCTTGCTTTCATTTTGCATTCTTTTGTGTTGTACATCACGCTGCCCTTCTTTCTTGAAGATACCTTTGTAGATGAATGGACCCAACTGTTTAGACATGTACTGCGGATTTCTAGTTACTTGTAGATAAGAGAAATTGAGTGTAAACTACTAGCATTAGATTAGATTGCTATTCAGTGATTATAGTCTACTAGTAGGTACTAGAGTGGTTATTGTTTGAACTTTTGGTATTGGTTTATCTGGGTATCAAGCATTTTGTTTTCGTAATAGACAATTGAGAAAACGGTTCAACAGAAATATTATCCAGGCGTGAACTGCCACCTGACAGGTGGTCTAACATTCTGGAAGAAATAACAAAACGCCTATGCAATGCGAAGTCAAGGTTGACAGTATGTTCTAATCACCGCTTGAGGTGCGAGTAGTCCCGCAGAATACCCATCATATGAGTATTGGTGGTCTTGCCACTGCGGCGGGCTTTTTTGACCTTCTTTGGTTCCATCTTGGGCCGTGGCTTCATCACCTTGTTCTTGTTGGTGGGAGTGATGCCGGCCTTCTCCAGCGCTTCTTTCACGGCTTGAGCATCCGGAATCTTGATCTTGTCCCAGATTTGTTTAAACTCATCATCAAAATGTTCAATGAGGGAGGGGTCGTTCGCCCAAATCATCTTGGCGTGGTCATCCTTTTTGTTGCGAGTGACTAGGAGTTTGCCTTCCTTCTCCAGTTGGTTGATAGCATCCTCAACGTTTGGCCAACCCTCGCGAAGTTCGCGAACACTCATACCAGCTGCGGTGGTTTGGGACTGAAGCTTGCGAAGCAGCTGTTCAGGGTTGCGAACATTGTGAGGGGGGCGGAAGCTAAAGGTGCCTTCGCCGCCGGCACCGGCTGGATCGTAGTCGACCTTCTCATGCATCTGCAAGATACTGCGTAGTGCTTGGACATATCCCTGATCATGCGCCCGGTGCTGCAGAGATAGGTATGAGATGATATCGCCAAACTTCAACGGCACGCCCTTGTTCTTCATATGCTCGATCGCAAAAAGAACCTGCGTCATGATATCCTTGCCGGTACCTGTGTTGGCAGGCTGGGAGTAGACGATGTCCGCGTCATGGCGCTTCTTTTTTGGATCGCTGGCCGACGAAGGGGTTGGTGCCGATGAGGGAGCTTGCGAGCTGCTAGCAGATGGAGGAGCGTTAACGGCCACTCGCCTTTGCTGAGGCAAGCGGTTCGCTGACTCCATCACGCTAGCGTTGAAGCTCTTGAGCTGATTCTGAAGATATGACATGGCTGCGACGAAATGCTGTGAATACCCGGACTATGGGACGTTCGGTTCGGACTCGAGGTGAAAGGGAAGCCGGTCTAAAGCGAGATGCTTGCGGTTGAGCCGGGGAGAGCTCTGAGAACTAGAGGATGATCATATGGATGCGCTACTGCTCAAAAATATGAAAAAGCAGCTCAGCGAGTCCCTAATTAGAATGCGGCGACGAGTGAAAGGGAACAGGGCTCCAAGTCGCAAGTCAGGGAGTCAAGTCAAAGAAGTGATCGAGGTGAATGAACGCAGGCTGCAGTTATGACCGGTCCCGTGCACGTGACCCCATCCAACGCAACCCGAGAAAGCGCGCCATCTCCCAAGCTCGCCCTTGTCGTCACCTCATCTACTTCTCTCCTCCCTCCCCCATTGTGACTTTTCTCCGTGGCTGTGACGGATCGCTCTTTTACTTGTATCGCCATGTCCTAGAGCCCTCCGATAGCGCCGTGTGTACGAGTCCTAGAGCAGTGCACACTGCGCGTCACAACTGAGTTCGAGCTTGCGCCTTAACCGTACGACCTTCTCGAGCTTCAAAGCCACATCCCCTCGCTTTTTGCGAGCAATCAATCATCATGGCCGACACCGTTATCGAACTTCCCTACTTATCGTCGCATTATTCAATTCCCGAAACAACACTCGCTACCTTGACACAAGCACCCACCGTCGATCTTGTGAACCAGCTTCTTCAATCAATCACAAAGAAAGCAAACGAGCACGATGAACTCGATGCTAATAAGATTCGTCTGGAAGTGGAACTTGAGAATCTCTCTCGCAACAGAGACTCGAAGATCAAAGTCTTGAAAGAAGCCGTCGAGAAGGGCCATGCCGAATTGGAGGCATTGCGAAAAAGTCTACACGAATCCGGTTCGTTTTGATTATCTCGTCGCTCGTGATTGCTCTGATATTGACCGATCTTAAATAGAAAACACCAGGTCCGCTCTCGAGTCCGAGATTTCCACCCTCAAATCGTCCTCAACATCAAATGAATCAGAGACCGCCTCGTTGAAGTCGCGCATCTCAACCCTGGAGGCTGAAAAGCGGGAGAGCCTAGCATTACTCGAGTCTAAGTCTGCCGCCCATGACAAGCTTGCCGAAGAGCTCTCAACTTTACACAAGAAGACCATTGAGCTGCGCCGTGAGCTTTCAATCGCCGAGCAAAACCAACAGAAGGCCGACTCCACTTCCGCGAGCGCACGTTTCAGAGAGCAGAGTCTTCAGCAAGAGTTAGATCTCACCAAAAAGAATAATGAATGGTATGAGACAGAGTTGAAGACCAAGGGAGCAGAGCATATGAAATTCCGCAAGGAAAAGAGTGCTCGCATCTCCGAGCTTCAGCGCGAAAATGAGGAGGCGAGTTCAACGATCGATTCCCTACGCCGCAGTGAAAATTCTCTCAAGACCCGTCTCGATGAAACTGAGCAGCGCTACGAGGACTCCTTGGCCAAGATCAGTCAACTTAAGGAGGAGACGATTCAAGCCGCCGAGGCCTTCCGAGTTGAGTTGACAGCCACTCAACGCCTGGCTGAAGTTCAAGGAACCGCCGCGAAGACTGCCAAGGAGCGCGTGGAAGAGTGCAAGCTTGAACTGCAGAAAGCCAAGGACCATGCCGCGGAAGAAATCTCCCGTCTCCGTGTCGAGAATGAGACCGAGCACACCGACAGGCAGGCTGCAGAGCGCCGTGTTGCTGAACTTGAAGCCAGCATTTCACAGCTGGAATCCGAAGGCCGAAACCGATCGATGAGCCCTGCTCACTCCCTCAATGGGTTTGCACCCAGTACGCCGATGCGACCTGGTACCCCTGGTGGCAGTTTCACCCCACGAGCCTCTCGTACCAAGGGTGGTCTCACCCTTACTCAAATGTATACTGAGTATGACAAGATGAGAACTCTCCTCTCTTCCGAGCAGAGAACTAGTCAAGAACTCCGAGCCACACTTGACGAAATGGTCCAGGAACTGGAATCTAGCAAGCCTGAAATTGACGAGCTCCGTGCCGATCACGGCCGCCTTGAAAATGCTGTTATCGAAATGTCAAACCTCCTGGAGACATCTGGAAAGGAGCGCGATGACGCCACTAAAGAGGCAAGGAAATGGCAAGGCCAGATCGAAGGCCTCGCTCGCGAGGGTGATATTCTTCGTCAACAACTTCGGGATCTCAGTGCCGAAGTAAAGGTCCTCGTTCTGGAGGTTGCTATTGCCAAGCAGGGTGAAGATTATGACCGCGAGGAACTGGAGAAAATCGCCCGGGAAGAGATTGAAGAATCTTCTGCAGAGCTGAACCCAACTGGCCGTTTCATCAGCCAGAACCTGACCACTTTCAAGAACCTCCACGACCTTCAAGAACAAAACCTCACCCTTCGACGTATGCTTCGAGAACTGGGCGATAAGATGGAAGGCGAGGAAGCTCGTGCGAAGGATGCCGTCCGTCAGCAAGAGGCTGAGGAGCTGAAGGAATTGCGAACTCGTGTGCAGACTTACCGCGACGAGATTGCGAACCTTGTAGCTCAATCTAAGAGCTATGTCAAGGAGCGGGACACCTTCCGCAGTATGCTCACTCACAGACGCCAGACTATTGGGGACGCTTCTATCTTCTCGCAGTCTGTCCCACTTGGGGCCGTCCCTATGGGTGCTGGTGACAGTCAGATTAGTAACTCTCCCGACTACGCAGATCTCCTTCGAAAGTTGCAAGCCCATTTCGACAGCTATCGTGAGGAGACTTCTACAGACCACTCAGCACTTCGTCAACAGGTCAACGAGCTCTCTCGCAAGAACAGTGAGCTTCTCAGTGAGATCAGTCGGTCTAGCAGCCAATTGGCAGCCGCCAACTCTCGAGGCGAGCTTCTTCAGAGTAACTTTAATATGCTGAAGAGTGAGAATAGCGAGCTCCAGAAGCGCTACTCTTCTATTCTTGAAAACGCAAACCGACAAGACCTTCGAACTCAGCAAGCCGCCGAGGATCTCGTCGAAGCTAAGGGTCTTCTTGAAAGTCACCAACGAGAGAATGCAAACCTCAAGGCCGAGAGAGACCTCTTGAAGACTGTCGAGAAGAGACTTTATGAGGATCTTGAGAACTTGCGTAATGAGCGCAGCCGTCTCGATACGCTGAACGGAAATATGCAAAGCATGCTGAATGAACGCGAACACACCGACTCGGAAAACCGTCGCCGACTCGAGTCAAGCGTTGAGACCCTCGAATCTGAGCTACAAACCACAAAGCGGAAGCTTAATGATGAGACGGAGAACTCCAGACGAGCTGCTCTGCGCCGAGACTACGAGCAAGAACAGAACCAGAAGCGCATCGACGACCTAATGACTAGTCTCAGCTCTGTTCGTGAGGAGTTAGTCGCTATCAAGACAACCAAGGATCACCTCCAGTCCCGTGTGGACGAGCTCACTGTCGAGCTCAAGAGTGCTGAGGAGCGCCTCCAGGTCTTGCAGTCCCGCCCAAGCGCACCATCCGCTCCTACGGAGACCCCTGTTGCTGAGCAAGACACCACTGATGGAAGCGGCTTGACCCGTGAGCAGGAACTCTCCATCGAGGTTTCTGAGCTCAAGCGCGATCTTGACTTGGCAAAGAACGAATTGGCCCATGCTAAGGAACGCGTGGAAGAATACCAAGCAATCAGCCAGTCGACTGAAGAACGCATGGAATCTGAGGCCGAAACCCACGCTCTGTACCGCGAAGAAACCGACACTCTTCTCGAAGAGCGGAGCAAGAAGATTCAGGACCTTGAGACCCGAATTGAAGAAATTTCTACGGAGATGTCCACCAACGCTACCGAATTAACCAAGCTTCGTGAAACTCAAGGCGAAGCGACACGTCATCTTGAGGAACAGAAGGCCGATCTGGAGTCTGAGATCACACGACTCAAGGACGACAACGAGCGCCATTTGGAAGCCGCCAAGTACCACCAGGAGGACATCAAGGCACAAGCGGAGATCGCCCAAACTGCTCAACAGAACTACGAGAATGAACTGGTTAAGCATGCCGACGCTGCCAGGAATCTACAGACTGTCCGCGCTGAGGCGAACCAAGTCAAGCTTGAGATGGCTGAAATTCGTACTCAGGCCGAAAATCTCAAAAAGGATTTGGGTCAAAAGGAAGAAAGCTGGACCGAGCAGAAGACGAGATACGACACCGAGCTCTTGGAGTTGCAGAAGCGCCGCGAGGAGGTTCTTCACCAAAACTCCTTGTTGCACGAGCAAGTTCAAGGCATCACTGCTCAGATCTCTTCACTCCAACGCGATAAGGCCAATTTCGCTGAAGCCGAAGAGCAGGAAGGAGAATTGGCGCCAAATCTGGAACGTCAACAACAACTGATCAGCTGGCTGCGCAAGGAGAAGGAAATCCTTGAGCTTCAGCTCCAATGCTCTAACTCTGAAAAGGAGAGACTTCAACGCCAATTCGACTACACACAAACCCAACTCGATGAGACACGTCTCAAGCTGGAGCAACAGCGTCGAGCTGCCGCAGATAGCGACCAAAACACCCTCAATCACAACAAGCTCATGGAGACTCTCAATGAGCTGAACCTCTTCCGTGAGAGCAGCGTCACTCTACGCAACCAAGTCAAGCAAACTGAAGCCGCTCTTGCCGAAAAGTCCGCTCGTGTTGATGAGCTTGTTCAGCAGATCGAACCTCTCGAGACCAAAATCCATGAACTCGAGAATCTTGTCGAGTCTAAGGATGGAGAAATGAAACTACTCCAGGCCGATCGTGATCACTACCAAAAGCGGATTCAAAACATCCTCCAGAAGTACGATCGAGTTGATCCTCAGGAAATGGAGGCGTTGCAAGAAAAGCTCTCCACTCTGGAGAAGGAGCGCGATGAGGCTGTTGCCGCTCGTGATGAGGCTGCATCAATCCGGGATAGTCTCACAGCAGAAGTTGATCAACATAAGAACACTGCTGAGGCACGTGTGGCAGAACTTCGAACCAAACTCACCGAACAATTCAAGGCCCGATCTAAGGAGCTATCTGGGCGCATCAACGGCAAGCAGACTGAACTCAACTCCGCCTTGCAGGAGAAGGAGGTGTTGCAGGATGAGCTGAATACAACTAAGGCTGAGTTAGCGACGCTGAAGGTCAAGCTAGCAGAGACTCCCGCCCCTGTTGACGGCGCTGCAGCCACGCAAGTATCTGCTCCCGCTCCTATGCCCATGGAAACCGAGCCTATCAACCCCACTCCCGCTTCGCAGTTCCCGACTGCTGCTACTCAAGTTGTCCCAGTCGGTGATGAGCAGAAGATTAAGGTGCTGGAAGCTAAGATTCAGCGCCTGGAGGCTGCTCTCATTGAGAAGGATGACCAGTTGGCTTTGAAGGATACTGAGTTGGAGGCGAAGCTGAAGGAACGTTCTGATAAGCTGAAGGAGATGTATAACGCCAAATTGGTTGAGATCAGGGCCGCCCAGCGTAAGGAAACTGAGAACGTGCCCGCTGGAGAACAATCTATCCCAGCCACTCCTGCGACTCCCGGCGCAAATGCCGAGCAGCCGCCTTCCACGCCAGCTAAGATATCTGAGCTTCCCGACCTAACCGATGCGCAAGCGCGCGAGTTGCTTTCTAAGAACGAGACCTTGCGTGTGATTATGCGAAACAACATTCGCAACCACGTGGATAGGGCAAAGCAGCAGGCCCAGGCAGAAGCTGGTTCCAATGACACTGCACTGGCTGCCGCCGAATTGAAGTACAAAGAAGAACGCGAGTCTCTCAGAAAGGCGCATGAAGATGAGGTGGGCGAGAAAGTCAAATCAGCTGTGGAGCTTTCGGATAAGAAATCTCTCGCACGTATCAGCATGCTTGACGGGCAAAAGCGAACCGCTCTAGTCAAGCTGGATGTTGTCAAGAAGGCTGCCGAGGAGACACCTCAGAAGCCAGTCATCGAGGTATGGGAGATCGCCAAGGTTGCCCGACCTCCGCCTGCCGTCGCTCAAACGCCGAAGCCTGCTGCCGTTCCCTCTCCCGCTCAGCCTGCTTCTCCTGCTCCTCAACCAGCAGTGCAGCCAGCGCAGCCTCCTACGGCAGCTGTTCCGACGAACGCCGCTCCAAATGTCGCGTCCCCCACTCCCGCGCCCGTTGCGGAGCAAGCTCCGACTCCTCCCTCAGCCCAACCAACTGGCACTGGCGAGCAACAGCAAGCGAGTGCTGAATCCGAGCCAACAGCTGCTCCCTCTAATCCATTTGGGCAACAGGCCCAGAACCAACAGAGCCAGCAGTCATCGAACTTGCCAACCAAGCCTCCTGCCAATAATACCCCTCCTGGTATGATGCGAGCTCTGCAGTCCAACCTTCCGATTGCTCGGGGCGGTGGCCGTGGTGGTCGCGGCGGAATCCAGCCGACGCCTTTCAACCATGCCCAACAGCAACAGCAAGGCGAGCAGCAGCAACAGCAGCAGCAGGCCCAGCCTCAAGCACAGGCCCAACGGGGTACTGGTCTTCCTCGAGGCCGCGGTGGACGAGGTGGCCCAGGTCGTGGTGGAAATCAAAACCAAAATGCCACTGCTCAAAATCAAGCACAAAGTCCTACCGCAAACCGGGGGGCTATGAACCCAGGCGCTCGCCAGTTTGTTCCTCACGGCAACAAGCGTACGCGTGACGAAGCGTCCGACGCCCCCACTGATACCAATGCGGGTGGAAAACGGATGAGAGGCGGTGGTGGGGGACAGGCTCGTGGTGGAGGAGCAGCATCTTAAGGATTTTTTTCTCTCTCTTGTACCTTAATCCATTCTATTTATGTTTATGTTCATGGAGCATGGAAGGTCATTTCTGCCTCTGGTTTGTTTGCCAGGTATCGGAGAAGTCATCAAGACCAGATTATTTTCATTTGTTGTGTATTTAGTCAATGTACGATGGAGTTTCTGGGTTTCTTTCAATTATCTTTTCGTCATTAAAATTCAATAGTCACATGTATGCTTTGACAAGGTTGCAAGGCCGTTCCAAAGGCGAAGTCCCGTCCTTTGCCGAACTTCGAAGCATGGATTACAAAATTCAATGAGATCAAATCGCAACACAGCTGTAGAACAGAGTAGCTAGAAGTCGAAATTCGCCGGTTGAGAGATATCTGGACCTCACTGGCACGTCTGTAACTGGTTAGGGATGATGAGAGTGATATAGAGTGCTATAGCTCTCGGTAGCGGCCTACGCTGAGAGCCCTAGAGACTCGTAGAGAACACAAATAGTTAATGCTTAGCAGTCCATGTAAATTTATCATAGAAGTATTGTTGCAGGAAAATTCAATCTAGAGCAGATATAGCCGCCTAGTAGTAGATCTAGGTAAACACTAAACTCTAACCAAACAACAGACGGTTTGTTAGCTACAGAAAAAAAGAAGACCAAGGCTTATGAAGCTAAAAAGAGATTGCATCAAGAGGGAATCGAACCCCCGGCTCAGACTATCAAGAATGGAAGGTCTGAATGTTACCACTACACCATTGATGCGTCAATACCACTAAGACATTGGCGCTCATTGATGACAAAGATTTTCATTTAGCGTTAGAATACTCCAGAAAAATTATAAAATTTGTAAAAGAATGTTACTACACCATTGATGCGCCAATAGCATTATGGTGAGCTGTGGCGTACGAGAGTATTTTGAGCATCTTTGCCAGTAAATTGTATTTACTATCTGCGCGGTATGGGGACTTGCGTGTTATTTTCTTGCATTGCCTGGCTTTCCACCGGCTGCGGCGAATTCAGGGCCTGGTATTCTAATCGTATCTTGGTCTTCGTCGGACCTGAGCATCCTCGCAGTGCTGCACCGACTGTATTGGGTATAATGTGCTAAACGGCAAGAAAAAAACAAACAAAAAAAATTACAAGTTGAGACAAGGAGTCTCCTCCAAGCATAGCAGTCCCAACACGTAGAATGCAGAACAAAACGCCAGGAAACAAGAGCTGCTGACCTGCCCCCTTCTCGTTCAACGCCTGAGAATATTCAAATCCCCGATATTCCCCAATCAAGCTAGCCACCTATTCATCTTTTTTTCGGGCCAGCAGGAACAAGCATCCGCCCAAGAATCTCCCTCTCCTTCTGCAAAACCATCAACCTAGCATCCTCAATGACCTTCCCAGAGGGCGCAGGTCCCGGCGCAGGAACTTGCGCAACTTGCGCGGCAACAGTCACAGCGGGACCGGGGATCTTGGCCTCGCGCGCACGCCGTCTCCGTTGTCCGATCCCCGACCCCCAAACAACAGTCCATTCAGGGACCGACCCGCGCTCGGGAATCTCGCAGCCGGAGCAGATTTTAGAGTGCGAGCCGATATCTGCGTGGCGGTTTAATGTGCATAGGGCTTCGATTGCGGATGAGGAGTGGATGTGTGCGCCGGGTTTTATTGTGCATTGAGGTCCGATTGTGACGAAATATGAGAGGCGGGTTGGTGTTTCGATTGATGAGGATGAGGGTGAGGATGAGGACGGACTGGCGCCGATGATAGTTTTCTCGCCTATTATGCAGCCGTCGCCGATTACTATGGGTCCCTCGTAGGCGTAGAATCGAACGCGTGGGTGTATTACTGTGCCTGCACCGATTGTCACTGGGTGTTTGCCGTGGAAGATGACGGTGTCGGAGATGGTTGCTGTTGGATCGGCTTTGAGGGGGGCCTTTGGAGGTCCGGTGGGTGTGCCTGAGCTTGATGAGGAGCGCGTTGTTGCTGATGGTGGTTTGAGAGTCGCCATAGTTGCTGTGCGCAATGGGGGTGCGCTTGGGGAGATGTAGCTGGGTTGAGGTTCCAAGGTTGAGGTTGGATTAAGATGAAGTTGGAGTTAACCGGTGATTGCGGAGCAGCAGGGGCCGCTCACCACCCAAACTCCAGTGACAGCCCTAAAGTAAATCGATCGTCCAATTAAAACTATTGGAACAAGGGAAATAAAATAAATAAACAGTGAAGGGACATATGTTGTTTCAATTAATGGACAAGACCCCCTTTCATAGTAGATGGCTGTTTTGTTTCATATTATGACGATATAACTATAGTACTAGTTAAGTCCCATAGTCTTCTTCTGCTAGTTAACTAGTAGTACCCCGAGATTCATTTTCATCACCACTGGAAGTACTACTAGTATTAGTACAGGAATCCTGGGACTCTATACGACAAGGTCTACTGTTAGTATCGATATGACCGTCCTCTCATGCCCTGTGGTTATGTCTAAAAATGGGTATCATTTCAAAGAGTATATACATGAAGAATCGAAAAGACCAGGAAACCAAGATCTATCAAGGCCGCTCTACTACGGATGCCAGCGCGGCACTCACCATGCTCTTCCTTCGCAGGCCCTGTTCATTCCGTTTTGAAGCCTCTCGGCTATTGAACGTATGATAGGCCTTCTCTATCCGATGCGACTGCATCGCCCCCGAACTGCTCCTTCTTCGGCCCCGTGCCTCTCCCACTCCGACCGACGAGTCCGGTGGTCCAAACCGACTCCGGTGTAAGGTGGCTGCTCTTCGACGTGGCGAGGATCGGTGCGGCATAGAACTGGGGTGGCAGTCATCTTCAAGGACCGTTCCTGGGTAGGAGTCGTCGGAAAAGGCATTGCGGCGGATGGAGTCCACGTCGCCCTCGTGACATTGCATCTCGGAGATATGTTGTCGTTGCCGCCGTATGTTTTGGTGATCCGGGAGTTTGGGCTCTGGCATCGTTCCGTCCAGAGCGAGAAAATCCGGTGGCACGGAAGTCGGACTGGGGTTTGAGCAAAGTGACGGGGAAGAGTCGAATCGGCCATCTTCATCGTGATCCGTATCCGGTGGTGTCAAGACGTATCCCGAGTACCGGGAAACTCTGGCGCCTTCACGATCCAAGTGCCCCTGATCAGGAATGCGCTCGCCATTTGGCCCCTGGATCGTATGCTCATGTAATTTCTGAGTTAACGTGGAAATGGAGAGACGGTTCTGTTCGTAGGCCAGGGGAACGGAGGTCGGAGGCTGCTGGGAGCGAAAGTAGGAGGATCGGGGGCGCGAAAGCGTGCGGAGTCGATGGGGCGAGGAACACCGCGAGGACAGCGGGGAGATTAACGGGCTATTGCAGTCGGCCATGAGCCGATCCTCTGCATCAAGCGCCAACCGCGCAGGCCGGGAGGAGGGCGAAGTGAATGAAAAGTCCTCAAACATGGTGTGGCAAACGGGTTGGGTTCGGGATTGGGTTGGGCTGCTGGTTGAGAGGCCCTCAAGAGTCGTCCAGAAGGGGAGTTTGAGGGAGTGAGAATGGCCAACCTGCGAGAATCCACGCAAAAGAGAAACGAACGATGGAGGAAGAAAATTTCCTCTTTACCCTTCTCGCCCAGCGGTCCCTTTTAGTTTTTTGGGGGAAGATTTTGTTTTTTTAGCACTTTGGGGGTGGTCCACGCCCCTCCGGAGGCAAACCACGTGATGCGGGTGTATTCCATGGTTGACATGGACGAGAGTAGACTCTGTAAAGTAGAGAGTATAGAGATGGTGTATAAAATAAGGGGATGGTCGGGAATACTATAGACTATAGTTAGTATATTGCGAGAATAGAGTAGAGGGTAGAGATGGGATGAGTTGCGGGGAACAAGGATGTTGCTGATCACTCAGAGTTCATTGGAGTATGTACATCTACTATACATACACACTGCCACTGGTACTTCCTTGCCTCCAACAGGGGATTCCTCGGAAGAATTCAAGGTTCAGCCGAACTTGGAGGCGCCAGACTGCTCCGAGTAAATATGAAACTATCATCATTACATTATTATTTTTGTATAGCCAAGAGAAACCTATTGAAAGCTCTTTAGCTCTTGCCACAAATCGAATCAAAAGTATCTAGTGTATGCTTCCACACAGTCTTCCCAGTATCACTCTTGCGAAGTTATTGAAGAGGCTTCTTATTCCCATTGTCGGACCCATCCCAGTGCAGGAGATATGCACCGCTGCCCTTCTCCCCATTTGAACCAGGGGCAGCATCGGCTACATCCTTAGCCCCTCGCGGAGAGAACCGAGAGCTTGTCGCAGCATACAGATGACGCTCTCCACTCTCGTCAAGGGAAACAAAAAAGGGCTTGACAAAGAAATAGAGCCCTTCTAATGCGCCTCGCGCAATTGGTCCTAATCCCCGTGTGATGCCTGTCTTGACTGCTGACGGGTATGCGTGAATAAACGATGTTGCCGGGTATGCTGCGGCCAGCTCCTCCATGGACAGCAATGTCATCGTAATAGTATGTCTGGCGCAGTTCCGGAGAGAAAAGTTATTCTTCAGGGAGAGACCATCCATATCCAAGGTCCCTCGTCACCGGCAGACAGCACGGACACCACTCTCGATAGATTGTGACCAAGGCCAATCCCAGCAGCAGACGAGTCGGCTTTACTTGCGGCTGTCAACTGGGGCAGCATATTGTACAAGAACCGCATACGAGAATAATAATGCAAACTGAACTTCTTGTCCAGCCCCTCGTCGGTTTCTGCGCGACCGTTAGCGGATGGCCATTCAACACGTCCCGGTGGGGCTGGTAAAGACTCACCATCGCGACCTTCGGTGGTAAAAATTCCAGCGGTCATGAACACTAGGTTAACCTTATCCTCTTTTTGTTGAATCGTCTTGCATGCTTCATCGACACTTTTGAGATTTGCAGCCTCACATTTGACGAAGTTGATCTGTCCGTCCGGGTTAAGCTGACGCAATTCCTGGATAATTTTGGATGCCTGGGCCTCGTTCCGCCCAACAAGGTAGACTCGCGAGGAGACCGTGTCGCGAACAAACGCACGGGCGGTTGCTTCGCCGATTCCGCTTGTTCCACCAACTTCAAGCATCCATGTCAGCTTATCACCCCGTTAGAACACCGGACGCTCGGGAACGATGGAAAATGGAATTTATACCAAATACGGCAACCAGATTCGGGCCAAAGTCTTTCAAACTGGCATTATGCCTTTGACATCATCGAGCGACACCATTGTGTTGGCTTGGGGAGGTCGTCGGCGGGGATGAGAAGGGGGAGAGATTGGGGGCAACATTTCGATCGTGATGTCAGTCACCTGACCGGGTTCGAGCAATACAAACAAAGAGTGTCAAGAAGGCATGGGTCATACTGTTGGGTAATTCAAATGATTATACTGAAGCAATACCCAAGTTAGGCTAAGCAGGGTATATATTAGGAAGAACACGGTAAACCCTGAATATGATCCAACAAATATCTTAATATAGTCATATCTTCAAGAATAAAAGGAAAGCTTCGATAAAAGGTCAAGCCAGCTTGAAGAAGAAACAAATCACCATAAAATCCAGTCAAGCACAATGATAGAGTTGCTCTGCCATGGCTGAAATGACGGGCTATGCAAGGCGACCCTCGCAAGACTTGGCAGCTTTCTATTCTTGAATGCCAGGTCATCAGGCGCAGACCTCGTAATAAGCCGCCTGGGGAGTAGCTCCAAGCCACTAGAATCAAGCTGGTGAGTATTCTCCTGGGATATGAGGATCATTTTGAACTGGGCTATGGGCAAACCTTTGTCTCGGGAATCGTGACTATACAGCTAACAATCTTCACCGCATGGATCTTCTCTCTGTACAACTGATTATGCTTGGCATTCTATCAGACTTGCTTTTAACTTGTATTTAAATCTGCTCTGACCCTATGAAGTGGATTCTTGAATGTTGTGATCTTTTTATTGCAGAGTACGCCCATCAAGCCGTACCACGCCAAGTTTAAGTACCCAACTACCGTCCACTGAACTTGCTCGGTTAGTTTCTAGTTGAAATAACTGAGGGGTAATTCAACCATGACTCGCTTTACTCCATTACTGTCTCTTTTCTATCTAATTTCACTTCTCTCTTTTGCTTTTGCCGCGCCCATTGACAAGCGCGCTCTCGTTTTGGAATACCGGGATCTCATCGACACAAGACAAGCCAAGATGGCTGGGAAATACACACTTCCGCCTCTTCCATACGCATACGATGTAAGCCTCACCATTATATCATTTCGAGTATTTGATTTTCTGGTGCTGTCAAAGTCTGATAATAGAAGGATCTTGAACCCATCATCTCCAAGGAGATCATGCGTATCCACCACGACAAGCACCACCAAGCCTACGTAACCAACCTCAATGCCGCCCTAAACAGCCAAACACAAACCTTGGAAGACAACAACCTGCGGCAATTAGTATCGCTGCAGAAGAAGGTCAAGTTTAACGGTGGAGGTCATATCAATCACTCTCTATTCTGGAAGAACCTAGCCCGTCCTGGTTCCAAGGAGACTGATATTAACACGGCTGCACCAACACTCAAAAAGGCAATCGTGGACCAGTGGGGCAGTGTCCAGAAATTCAAAGACGAATTCAATGCCGTTTTGGCCGGTTTGCAGGGCAGTGGTTGGGGATGGCTTGCAAATAAGCAGGTCGAAGGCAGACTGGAAGTCATCAGTTTGAAAGACCAAGATCCAGTGGAAGATGCGGTGCCCATCTTTGGCGTCGACATGTGGGAGCATGCCTACTATCTCCAGGTGAGTTGAGTTGATATTCTGCGAAATATGAATCCCGAGAAGAATGCGACGCTGATTTTCAAAGTATATTAATGACAAACCGACTTACATTTCCAATATCTGGAAGGTCATCAACTGGCAGGAGGCGGAGAATCGATTCAAGAATGGCGTAGAGTCCATGAAGTTTTGAGTCTGCGTAATGAGTTTGAATTGGATACTAGGTAATCTTGTTATTCTGGATGGCGTTTTCCCATCGCATCCAAATTCTATAATGAGAGGTTGTTCATGTTACAAAAAGATGGCCCCTGGTTTAGCGATGTCGCTGCAGTAAATGAAATTCCAAGGTGGGAAAAAAAAACTTGTTTTTCGCATAGTCTCCTCTTTTGTGACTTGAGCGTAAAATCAAACAGGGTAGCCTCGGTCACCTGCTTGATAATCTGCACCGCGGAGTAGAGTCGGAATAAGTTGCCGAGGATAGGGGTCAAAAGGTCGTTCAGCTGGGTGGATGCTAGGAAGATCCCACTGATAAGGCTAAGGCTAACTTTCGGGGAGGAATGGGATCCACCAAGATGGGTTGACTCGGCAAAAACGGGCTGCCAGCTACGCTGTAGATCCATACATGGCATTAGTGAAAAGGAGATCTGCAGCTTTGGCCATTAAGACCATTAATAATCCTCAATTTGGGTACTCCATACTCCGTACTCCATTCACTTTTACATCAAAATTCCCATGAGTCATGCAGGAACTAGGTCCATGTGCACGGCCTCAGGCTGTGGATGTTAAATTTCTAAGTTTCGGGTTAAATCCGACCATCAGTCTATGAGACTTCAAGGTTAGAAAGAGCGAACGAAAGTCACTACACCAAACGCCATATGAAGCTGCTTAGCATCATGTAGAAATTCGGTACCCAATTGTGTGCCTGGGTAGTTTGCGGGCCCGGCCTTGGATGAGGAGCATTGTGGGTACCAGTGGAAAATTTGGCGGTTTTAAAAATCAACAATCTCCACCGGTGATGGTCTCGGCTTTGATTTTTATTTCAACGAGAGCAGGGGCTCCAGGTCGGTCACTTCATTGCAATGGAGTCTTACCTACAGTATCGTAGGATCGGACAGGCGGTTCGCCGCCAGCTGGCTGAAATCGAATCGAAATGTAGTTGTGAGGGCTATACTATTGGGTCGCCACACAATTCTAGGTTCGTCATATCTCTCTTCACTCTTTCTCGGTAATTTTCAATCAACTTACTCTATTCTTCCAGCTGTCCTTTATACGATCCAAAACTAGTTGATGCTGAGAAGGGCCCCTCTACACAAGTCGTTGCCGACAATGAGTCTCTGATCATGGTCGGCTGGGACGGCCCTGAAGATCCCCTGAACCCTGCCAATGCAACTGTTGGACGGAAACTATTTATGACCTTTTTGGTCTCTCTCATTGCTATCTCTGTTACAGCAGCATCTGCAATTGATGCTTGTGGCGTGCTACAATACAGTGAAGATTTTGGTGTAACTGACGTGGTTGGATCTCTAGCAACAGGTAAATGGCTCTTCGATTTCGCACAGCCATTCCAAGAAAGCTAACAGTGATATTTAGGTCTCTTCCTTGTCGGTTTTGGTGCCGGGTCACTCCTCTCAGGCCCATTCTCCGAAACCTTTGGACGGAATGCAGTTTATCTCATAACGATGCTTCTTTTCTTGATTTTCATCATGGCCTCCGCGCTCGCTCCGAATCTCCACAGTCATCTCATCTTCCGCTTCTTCGCAGGATTCTTTGGGTCGACCCCTCTCAGCTGCGCTGGAGGAACAGTCGCCGATCTTTGGGATCCAGCACAAAAGGCATATGCATTCCCCGCCTATGCAATCCCCGCATTTTCAGGGCCAATGATTGGGCAAATTATCGGTAGCTATATTCCACAAACACTGGGATGGCGCTGGTTGGAATGGATCATGCTGATTATGGGGGGCGTGATCCTCATCATTGTGCTTCTCCTTCAACCTGAAACCTACGGAAGTCTTCTCTTGCACTGGAAGGCGAAGATCCTTCGCAAGGAAACTGGTGATAAGCGATATCGAGCACCGATTGAAATGAAGCGTGAGAGTTTGGGACGCCGTCTCTTGACGTCTGTCTACCGCCCGTTCATCTTGTTTTATTCCGAGTTGATTTTGATCTTGATGTCGCTATATTTGACGGTGGTGTATATCGTCCTATTCACTTTCCTGGAGGGCTATACATTCATTTTCGCCGACACCTACGGAGTATCTCAAGGAATTACTAATGTCGCCTGGGCCGGTATGCTATGTGGCATTCTCCTGGTGACGTGTATCGTCCCACTAGTATACTCGTGGACGGCAAAGGAGTACCGGAAAACTTCCACAATTTTGCCTGAAACACGGCTTTGGTATGCGATGCTCGGAGGTGCTCCCGCAGTCCCAATCAGCCTATTCTGGATGGGATGGACTTCCAATGTAAGTTTTCCCGACGAAACGATGCGAATTTTACTAACTTGGCGCAAAGTCATCCATCTCGATTTGGTCTCCGCTCATTGCTTCGGCTCTTTTTGGATATGGCATTACGACCATCTTTATTGTCGCCTATATGTATGTTATTGACTCTTATGGAGTGTATTCGGCGTCGGCTCTGGGATTCCTGGTCTTCACACGTTATGTTGTTGCGGGTGGTATGACTGTTGCTGGAGTCCCGATTTACCGTTCTATCGGGGTCCAGTATACCCTGACGATATTGGGATCGATTAGTGGATTGATGGCATTTATTCCTTATTTGCTTTTTATCTATGGACCCAAGATTCGGAAGTACAGCAAGTATGCTGTGAACACTGACAAGCAGTGAGGATGGCGGAATATCCAAGCTGTTTTGTACAGGTGCATACAACAGACATCATCCATGGATTAGGCATATTTAGACTTAGACAAATGCATTAATACTATATTTCAAGTAAACCTCCATTTCCGACACCCCCACCCTAGTAATTCAAATTGGAGTAAACACAACTTAGGTACTGCGTATGAAGTTTATAATGGGGGCGCTGGGGAATTACCCCAAAATTGTCTTGGCAGACGCTGTCTTTGCGGAATTCCCGAGGTCTTTCTCCATTTTCTCCTCTTCTTGGTACCATTGCCTCTAATTCTGCCCATCGATCCCCATCGGCTTTTTGGTCGGCTTTTTTCTCCACCATATCGGAGAAAGCGGAGGTTGTCAGTGGTTCGACCTTTCATCAGGATATCGCGTCTTATCAGGGTTGTCCCCGCACTTCGGACTTCGGAGCGGTCTCTTAGAGGCTCCCTTCCCCATTTCAAACATTTCAACATTTTCCTACCCTGTGGAACTTCATTTCTTTCTTCTCCCACGCCCCCAAAACACACCCAATATGGCTACATTCTTAAAGAAGCCTCTTAAGCTTGCCTTGGTGCAGCTCGCATCAGGTAGGCTGCCCCTGTCACGATCCTCGCTAGCCCTGGAGCGCTATTAACTTCCCGAGTCTAGGCGCGGACAAGTCCGTCAACCTCTCCCACGCTCGAAGCAAGGTCCTCGAAGCCGCAAAGGCCGGCGCACGCTTGATTGTCCTCCCAGAATGCTTCAACTCTCCGTACGGCACGTCATATTTCCCTAAATACGCTGAGACCCTCCATCCTTCTCCTCCCACGAAGGAGCAGTCCCCCTCGTTCCACGCCCTGTCGGCGATCGCCGCTGAGGCAAATGCATATCTTATCGGTGGAAGTATACCCGAGCTGGAGCCGGAGACGAAGAAGTACTTCAATACCTCACTAGTTTTCTCGCCCTCGGGCTCTTTGATCGGTACCCACCGCAAGACCCATCTGTTCGATATCGATATCCCCGGGAAGATTACGTTCAAGGAGAGCGAGGTTCTCTCCCCGGGCAACCAATTGACGGTAATCGATCTCCCAGAATACGGCAAGATTGGCCTGTCGATCTGCTATGATATTCGTTTCCCGGAGTCCGCTATGATTGCGGCTCGCAAGGGCGCATTCCTGCTGGTCTACCCGGGTGCCTTCAATACCACCACTGGACCTCTGCACTGGTCTCTTCTGGGCCGAGCCCGTGCGGTGGATAACCAGACTTATGTTGCTCTGTGCAGTCCATCGCGGGACCTGAATGCGTCGTACCATGCATATGGCCACAGTTTGATCAGCGACCCCAGTGCAAAGATCTTGACTGAGGCGGAGGAGAAGGAGACGATTATCTATGCGGACTTGGATAATGATACCATCGTGAACACTCGCAAGGGCATCCCCATCTATACCCAGCGCCGATTTGATGTGTACCCCGATGTGAGCGGAGAGGGCTCAAAATGATTCCCACATGTATAACTTGATGAATGAATAGAGTAGTGATTGGGATGACCGAATAGAGAACCGGGACTGTATTACTTTCCCTTTCAATTCAACCTAAAGAACTTGAATGTAGATAGATATGCACTGGGACATACCCAATGCCCTTATTCTGTCTACAGCTGGATCGGGGTCTTGAGCACAAAACTCCACTCAAGCTGTAGCAGATAGTTTAATCTTCACCTTAGGAAGAGTGTAATGGACTACTATAAGCTTCATTTTCCTTATAATTTACAATGTACTAATAATAACAATAACAGTACTAGCCACCTAGCATATTGCAAAAGCTGCTAGTAGTAGTTAACTAGTTAGTGAACTAACGTTATAAATGGGATGGCTGCCTTAATAATCAGGCCACAAGCGGCTTACCGCAAAGGACTAATATAGGTGGGGTCGCATCACATGACTCCACCAATCAGCGATCTCCCACACGATAAGCGAGCCACACTCATCCGCGGCCACAAACCCAGAATTTCTCTCATCGACAACTTCCGCCCACAGTCGACACCGCCCCAACCAGTTCGTCGCTCTCCGAATCGCTTCGTTCCTGCCTTTGCTAACATTTCACTCCTCAGAAATGTCCAACGTCAACACTGGCAAGAAGACCCGCTCGGCCATCGCCGATGTGGTGACCCGCGAGTACACCATCAACCTGCACAAGAGGGTATGTTGAAAAAACCCCGAAATCCCAAGAAACCTGATCTGCGACGACCGTCAAGGCGCAATAAGGAAATCAAACAAAATGGACAGAGAACACACAAAAGCTCCGGAAACGGAAGAACTTTTTCTGGGAATTGACAAGAATCGAAAATGTGTGTGCGTGCGGGTTCTCGAAGCTATTGCCAAAATGAGATCTTCAACAATCTCTTCTGGTCCATTGCCTCGATTCCCCTCACTCCCCGACTGCTGCACCGTCTGTGTGGGAAACCGCAAAGTGACTGCGCGCGACGAGACGGACAACTGGAAAACATCTCCTCCAATCACGAGTTCCGACTCGCAATTGAAGGGACGTGGAACAGTTGGCATACATACACACGCCTTTCCCTCGAAATCGATCACAAGAAGAAATTAGTTTGATGAAGTCCACCTTTATGGCCGAAACAATCATCGCAGAGCAGCGTCTCTACCAGATGGCATTCGGACGGAAGACTGATTGTACCTTCTTTTTCGGTATAGTGCCACGGTGTTAGCTTCAAGAAGCGTGCTCCTCGTGCCATCAAGGAGATCCGTGCCTTCGCTGAGCACGCCATGGTGAGTTTTTTCCCCTTTGCCCTTGTCCTCGGACCCAAGTGCACATGCGCACACTCGGCTCCGTCTCCGTATAGAAAGACCACCGCTGACCCCTTCACAGGGTACCAAGGACGTCCGCCTCGACCCCCAGCTCAACAAGAAGGTCTGGGAGGCCGGCATCAAGGGTGTCCCTTTCCGCCTGCGCGTCCGCATCTCCCGCAAGCGTAACGACGAGGAGGGTGCTGAGGAGCGTCTCTACTCCCACGTCCAGGCCGTCAACGTCAAGAACCCCAAGGGTCTGCACACCGCCACCGTTGATGACGCATAAATGGTTTAACCGCGGCGTCTTGCTTCTATGATTCCATGTTACAACTGGGGTTCGGTTGGGGCTTTTCAAAATAAAATATCTTCATACCCTTGATTTGTGTGTGCATTGTGCAAATTCTGTTCGGTTCCTTTGCGTAGATGTAGATGTAGATGTATTTGTTCCCGCACATTACTAGTAGTGTTCGGGTGCGAAAGTATCGAGATAGCGATTGCTTGGTTCGATATTCCTGAGGATCCTTTATTAGTACTAGTACTACGCTGTCTTGGAACCTTGGAAGTACATAGCTTGATCAAACTGCACCTGGCATTCAATGCTAGCTAGTCTATTAAACCCCACTGGGACAATACACAGAAATACACAAACGAAGGGATTAAACACAATGATATGATGAAACCGGGAGCCGGGGGTAAAATGCATATTTTCGCCTGATGAATGCTGAAAACAAAGATAGGAACAGGAACAGGGACAGGAACGTGCAACATAGATTCCTTGCATTATCGTACATTCGGGAATGGTAAGGAAAAGGGAATAAAGAGAAGAAGAGGGAAAACAAAGAAACAACCTGCCAACGTGAACCCCATCCTCCTGTTCTCAAGTGAGAATCTAATTTTTAATAGCTTGGAAGTGCTCGTTGAGGGCCTCAATCGACTCGGCCTTCACTCGAACAGCCCATTGCTCGGGTTTGCCATCGGCCTGGGGAACCATGAATTGCATGCTATTGCTGGTACGCGCATAGTCAAGCTCCTTCTTAAGAAGCGTGTTCAAGATGATGTTGCCACCAGGATCAGCACGGAGAACAACTCGGGCACGACCGGTGCCGGGATGCTTGAGCAGTCGGACAACTCCAGTGCCCTGGGAGACCCAACCAGTGGTCAACTTGAAAGCGCGGGCGCGGCATTCAAAGACCACGGTCTCTTCCTCCTCGCCGGCATTGGCGGAGGACATGTCAAATATAGAGCCAGGTGCACCACCCTCTTCATCAGGTGTTGCAGCTCCGGAGGTGGCGTTTTCAGCACCAGAAGTCTGAGCTGATGCCTCAGTGGAGGCTAGGGCGGAGGTTGAGTTCGTGTCAGCGGCAAACTTGATGGGAGTGGAGGGCTTCCAGGTGTTGTCGGCCGGAGCTGGGGAAGTGATAGATGCCGGCTGGGACGAGCCGGTGCCAAACGAGGCACCAAAGAGCTGAGAAGTCTGAGACTTTGTGCCGAGAGACGCGAAAGGGTTTGCTGAATTTGAAGGGGTAGAGGCACCGAAGTTGATGCCGCCAGAAGCTGGCTTGGGAGAAGCAATGCTTGGGGTTGGGGATTCGATACGGTCGAAAAGGCTTCGGCTTGCTGCCGCAGTCGGCGCCGGCAGGGGTGTGTCCAGGCTAGACTTGCTTGTATCGCCATTTTCGGTTGCCTTTGTTCGCTTAGACTTGTGCCCAGCAGCGTCAGAATCGTCGTCTTCATCGTTGCCATCGCCGGAGACACGGCGCTTCGGTGATCGAGGTTTCGCCTCATCAGAGGCGTCGCTGTCATTACCATCATTGGCGGGTTGGGGAGTTGTTGAAGAGATGCGACCGAAAATGTTTTGCGAGGCCGGGACGGGCTGGCTCGAAGAATCAAAGATCGAGCTAGAAGAAGGAGCAGGAGAAGGGGCGGGCAGCGCAAGCTTCTTAGAAGAGTCCTCTTGTGGTTCCTCGTCCGCATCAACAAATGAGAAACCCTTGCCGGGAACGAAAACTGCCTTCTTTTTCGAAGCGCCCTCCAACTTGGCACGCTTCTCACGTTGCTGCTCAGCATCACGACGCTCCCATTCCTCCTCGTCATCTTCATCAGAGTCGAAATCCTCTGCCTTCCGCTTGGCCTTTTCTTTGGCCGCGGTCTCTTCCGCCTTCTTTTTAAACTGTGCCATGAAGTCCACCCCGCCAGTGCCGTTGCCAAACTTGGGCATTGAAAGAGGAGCTGCCGAGCCATTGGTATTCGCTGATTGAGCACCTGAAAACATATTACCCGCCAGCTTTGGAGTAGCAGGTGTGTCAGACTTCTGGACTGTCGGAGCCGAGGAAGTTGGCGTTTGAGTCGTGGTCGGGATCTTGGCAAAAGGGTTCTCAGCAGCCTTGGGAGCAGATTCAGAAGTGGCACTGGTGGCGCTGGTGGGAACCTTCGCAAAAGGATTTTCAGCGGGCTTGGACGAGTTTCCAGCGTCTGCGGTGTTAAGCTTTGCGAATGGATTATCGGGCTTCTTGACCGCTGCATTCACTGGATCAGTTGCTTTTGCTGGGGACGAGAACGACTGTGCGAACACGCTGGAGGTGGTCGAGTCATTCACGCCGTTCACCCCGTTCACAGAGGATTTAGCAACTTGGCCATTAGGAACAGGTGTCGTCCCAAAGTTCTTCCAGTCATTCTTAATACCGACTGGCGCGCCAATCGAATGACGTACAGACAGATAGTGCATAATCAAACGGTCAAACCCATCCACGCCAGGTTGGTAGGTGGACAACTCCTCCTTGAAGATTGTATCCAGAATGCGAAGCTTCTTCACTAGTTCGAAATTGCTCTTATCCACGCTATCAGCCAAACCCGACTTCGGAATCGGAGGAGCGACCGTCGGCTTAGCATTTGAAAAGGCAGGGGTCGGAGGAGCAGTGGCCTGCGCGGTCGTATCGGGCTTGGCGCCGAAGAGACCGCCCAAAGACTTGGCCGGGGTTGTCGACGCCTGTGCCTTGGCCGGTGAAGATGTGAATAGATTTGGTGTCGGGGTAGATTGGGGTTTGACGGGCTCCGGCTCCGATGGAATAGGCTTTGAGGCAGACGCACCAAGCAAAGATCCAAACGGGTTGGAATTGGACGGATTCTCGGAAGCTTGGTCTGTTGCTGGTTTCGATGCGAATAGATTGTTTGTGGCGGGCTGATCCGAGGTTGGCTTAGGAGCGAAAAGATTCTGTGCTGGGGTTGGCTGCTCCTTGGGGGCTTCAAAAGGCTTGGGAGTGGCAGCAGGAGCCCCGAACAGAGATTTGGACAGCGTAGCATCGGCTGGCTTAGGCGAAAACAGGTTGGTAGATGCCGAGGGCTCAGCAGGTTTAGGCGTGCTGGAAGTAGCAGCTCCACCGAACAGGTTTTTGAATGGCTGAGCTTCCGCAGGTTTGTTGGGGGGTTGCTCCGAGGCTGGCTTTGGAGCGAAAAGATTCTGAGCTGGAGAAGCTTGAGCCGGAGGGGCGGACGTTTGAGGAGTGGCTGAACCAGCTCCGAAGAGGTTCTTAAATGGGTTGGCATCGGCAGGTGTGTCGGTTTTCTGCTCCGAGGTGGACTTCGGCGCGAAAATGTTATTTTGAGTAGCTTGCTCAGTCGCAGGCTTTGTGCTCGACAGGCCCGGGAATGCAGACTGGGTCGAGCCAGCTCCAAACATGTTCGTCGATGCAGGCTTCTCAGATTCTGATGGTTTCGCAGCTGCAGCGGGGGCACCAAATAGGTTTCCAAATTGGGGAGTTTGGTTAGATGCTGGAGTTGATTGACCAGCAAACGCAGGCTTGGCAGCAAAGCCTTCGGCCTTGTCACTCGCAGGCTTCTCAGCGGTCGAGGTGCCATTCAAGTTACTGAATGGGTTACCGGCCTGGGTATCAGGCTTTGGAGAGAACAAATTGGGAGCCGAGTCACCGAAGAGATTGCGGCTTTGGAAAGATGATGGCGTCGTAGTGGAGGTCTTTGGTTTGGCGTCCGGTGACATTTGCATAGAATCAGCGGGGGTGGAAGCGGAGTTCATGGCGTTTGATTGACCAAACATGCCGGAGCCCATCGAGGGAGTCGCGTTTTGTGGCGCACCGAAGGAGAAGGCAGGCTGGGATGATTGTGCGGGTTGAGAAGTGGTTTGGTTCCCGAAGTTGAAGCCTGTGAAGGACGCGCTCTGGGTAGTCGGGGTGGGAGCAGCTTTGCCAGCATCGCTAGCAAAAGGATTGTTGAACGTAGAAGAACCGAATCCACTAGAAGAGTCCCCGAAATTGAAGCCAGTTTGAGCAGCACCGCCGCCGCCGCCGCCTCCTCCTCCAAACGAGAAGGGTGAAGCACCGCCTTGGCTGGGCTGGCTAGGCTGGCTGGGGCCGGAGCTGGCTCCCGGGAAACTTTGGCTTTGGGTCTGGCCGAAAGTGAAGCCTCCAGATTGAGCTGGAGGAGCTCCAAAACTGGGAGCGGGTGTTGAAAAGTTGGGGGTAGAAAGGCCACCGAAGGCATTGGAGGGTTGTTGGTCTGCGCCAGCACCGCCAGTCGGGGTCGTGCCTCGAGGGCGTCGGCGGATATCCTTGATTCTGTTGGGTGATTGACTGTTAGCTGGTGGGCTCTGGGAATTCCTGCTGCGGATGCTACGGAGGAGATTGAGATGCGACATTTCAATGATGCGACGGAAAAAGCGCATATCTCAATGTATGGATTGAATAGAGACAAAGCGAAGCAGTAATGGAGTGGTGTAGAGAAGCAGAGTCTCGTGGATGGAGGAGGTGGTGAATCATGGATGAGAATATCAGAGTGAGAGCACGAGAGAATGACACAACCCATCCACTTGCTGTCAGCTCTCGCGTCCCCGCACTCTGTCTGTCTCCGTGCACCTCGACCTGTACTTTTTTTCTCACGGGCAAGATTGTTTGTCCTCGCCTAGACAACCTCGACTCTCATCGCCATACCAGCACTGCTTCTGAAGGGGAACCGGGGTGTATATATGTGTCACTTACTTTCTGCTAGCCAACTGAGCGGCAGTGGCGCGCTGAGGCGCTTCGTTTGGAGTGCTCGCCATTTCAAGAAAAGGGTCGTCGTCTTTGGATCCGTGGGGACCTTGCGCTGAGCGTTTTGACATACTACAACCTGTTGCGGAGGTTGTTTGTTTGTTGATGTTTGTTGTTGTGGTGATGGACGGTGGTTGGTGGTGGTGGTGATGGTGATGAAGCAGGAGCAACCGGGAACCACAGTCGTGCCTTCCCAAGATCAATTGCGATCTTTTAGGTTTCAATCCAAAATCATCAAATTGCGCCTTGTTGATTTCTTCAACTATTCCCTAGGGTTGCTTTCAAGGGCGGTTTATTTATCTATCCCAGGCCCTTGTTGTGGTCGTGGCGGAGCTCTGGTCACCTCGCACGCGTGGGATTAGCCGCTGTGAGAGAGCTTCGTCTGTTCGTCGCGCGGTATCGGGAGAAAGGCGAGAGAGGACTAAAACTTCGGAGATCACCACTTTGATATCTTGAATTACCCAGAGAGCAAAAGCTAATTTGTCTCTGCAAGATTCGATGAGGATATGTTGAGGTCTTGGTCTTGGTCTTGGTCCGTGACACGACCTTCTTCCCACGATCCGTCGCGCAAGCTGACTTCGACGGCGGAATCTCCAGGGTCAAAAATCGGAAGGGTAGGATGGTTAACTGATCTCTTCGATGGAGATACAGTCTTTTCGCGATGTCGGAAGGGAGGGAGGAGGTTGATTTGGCCCTGGGGATATTTTTTTTTCGAACGCGGAGACTGCCAAAACTCGCGGACGCCCACCCATTTCTGCCGTCACGTGAGGTTGTCTTGGCATGAATGTGTGTTGCATGGGCATCTTCTCTCGACTACGAGTATCTCTCTTTGAGTACGATTACTTAACCTTCCTTTCTTTCGTGGAACTCGGTTATACTCAAATTAGATACGGTCTTGACAGAAGAATCCCCGGTGACACTCATCGAAACCTCTCCGATGCAAAAGTTCTCCCTCTTCAATGACGTCGTGGTGACAATACATCGTATCCTCTTCAAGTCCGACTCAACCGCGTCTGCAGTGGGTGGACGCAGCAACCCATGCAGTCTTCGTGCACGGTTCACCGGGGGTCTTCTTCGGGGCATCCTTCATCTTTCTACCGTTATTTGATCGCGATCTGTCCCATATCCTCCGTTTACTCCGTATCCGCTCTTGATCCGGAGTTCTAACTTCCCAAGAGTCCGGTCTTACTGGCAATCCAGACCCAAGCACCTTTGACCGAACGGTTTCAAGTCACGAACCCAATTGTCATCACTCGCGAAAACCTGGGTGGTTTCTTAATTTTTTGCCACGAGCACTTGCATGGCTTTCAGTCTAAATAGAGATTGGTCGGAATAATTATCCCACACGGCATGGCTAACTTGCTAGTATAGCGCTTGCTTCAAGTTCTCACCTGGTTGCTTTACCCCTCTGCAGAATGATATATAGTATACTACACCGGTGACCGAGCAGAAATACATGACTATCGTAGCGGAGCTATTGGATTGGATAGCAGTTTAATCCAAAGCTGCGCTGTTTTTGTGATCTGATGTTTTGGAAAATAAACCAAGGTTAGCCTGGGGTTCTTGCGTGGATCCTTCCGGTATATACATCCGAGCCAGAACCTACTAGGCACTTCGTACCTCACTGATAGAGAGATATTCGGACATGCACCTGGGGCAGTGGTTTTCTGGAAATGGTTCCCCCCGATGCAATATTGAATTACTCCCTCAACTCCCTCCAGGGCTGTCACAATGCGTGACCCCTGAGTCGCATTTCCCCCGAAAGTGGCGCCAATAGATTCTGCAGCTAGTCACATTCCATTCCTCTTTGCTGCCCACTCCGTCCGCCTAGTTCCGTTTGAGCTCGAGCAAAATGTGTGGTGGCAGTGATTTTCCTCGCTATTGGCTCCAGCCTGCAGATTCGACAGGGGACTCCATCCCCCATGGGGCGCGATCGGCGCGGTCTATTCCTTATTTTCATTTTACCTCGCCCCTAGATCATGAGGCAGGTCCAGCGTGACAGCGTGAAGAAATGCCCTGACTGGTGATGGCTGAAATGCCAAACCAGCCTCTGCCGGTAATTTGAGGGCCCTGGAGTCATTCGATTTATATTTCCCCGTCTCGAGTAGTACTCCGGGGTGGCACTCGTTGCGCGTTCGGGGTCACTTTCGGCAATATCAACGTGGACCGCGTGGACTCTCATTCCTTTTCCTTGAATTGTCATGCGCGCCTTCTCCACGCTAAACGCATAGCTCCTTGGATCTAGAAGAAAATGCCGAAGCTGATTGTGGATGCGTGGGTATAAGAAACCGTGCACCCCCGCTGCACAATTTGCTATCCACATCCTTTGTGATCTGTGCTTGGAGTCAAAATGCATTATGCTTCGGTGATCACGCTTGTTTCCCTGGTGTCATGTGTCCGTGGACAGCTTCTGGACATCCCGGCTGTGGATGAGCTCGTCCAATCAGCCTTGAAGCCACTGGCAGACTGGACAGACTATGATGGCCCTACTGGAACTGCCTCATCCGAGCTGAGCAAAAGCACCGAGGCCGTTGACGCCAATATTGCCATAGCAGCAGCAGCAGATGCGTCGTATTGGCTTGCCGGTATTCCTCATCAGGGCAAAGCTGCTTTCAACTCAAACCCTTCCGGCTACACTGTTTTCCGCAATGTCATGGACTATGGCGCCAAAGGTAGTCTCCCGCTTATAATAAAATCTAGATACAATACTAATGCTTTATAGGCGACGGAGTGACCGATGATACTGCTGCAATTAATTCTGCAATCAGTGCTGGCGGCCGTTTTGGACCCGCGAGTCGTGAGAGCTCGACCACCACTCCCGCTATTGTTTACTTCCCGGCGGGAACATACCTGATTTCTTCATCCATCATCGACTACTACTTCACTCAGCTGATTGGAAACCCAAATTCCATGCCCGTCATAAAGGCCACTGCCGGCTTTAGTGGACTTGGGTTGATCGATGGGGACCAATACCAAAGCGATGGCAACCAAGGATGGACTTCAACGAACGTCTTCTTCAGACAGATCCGCAACTTGAAACTGGATCTTACCAATATCCCCGCGAGCTCAGCTGCCACTGGAATTCATTGGCCAACTGGACAGGCGACCAGTATCCAGAATGTGGATATTGTTCTGAGCTCTGGTTCCGGGACCCAACACCAAGGCTTATTCATTGAGAATGGTGAGATCAAGTACCCCACCCCTTCATACGATGGAACTGACTGAGAATTAGGCTCTGGTGGATTTTTGGCTGATATCACGATCACCGGCGGCCTGTACGGTGCCAATGTCGGCAACCAACAATTTACTATGCGCAACTTGGTAATTTCGGACGCAGTGACAGGTATCTCCCAAATCTGGGATTGGGGCTGGACCTACCAGGGCCTCACGATCACGAACTGTACTACTGCCATTTCAGTTAATAATGGCGGGGTTGGGAATCAACTCGTGGGATCAGTTGTTGTTCTTGATAGTACCATTCAGGATTGCTCGACCTTTGTGACTAGTGCTTGGCAGTCTTCAACCTCAAGCAACGGAAGTCTTATTCTGGAGAATATTGCTCTTGAGAATGTCCCAGTTGCGGTAAAGGGTCCGAGTGGTACTGTTCTTGCTGGCGGCACCACAACAATCGGTGCTTGGGGACAGGGCCATAAGTATACTCCCAACGGACCTACCAACTTTCAAGGTACTTTCACTGCGCCAACACGCCCCAGCGCACTGCTGGCAAGTGGATCGTCACATTACTATACAAAGAGCAAGCCTCAGTATGAAGCATCCGCTCAGTCATTGTTCGTCAGCATTAGAAGTGCCGGAGCTGCTGGAGATGGCTCTACAGACGATACATCTGCCATTCAATCGGCTTTGACCTCGGCTGCATCTTCTGGCAAGATTGTCTTCTTCGATCAAGGAACCTACAAGGTCACAAAGACTATATACTTCCCTCCTGGATCACGAATCGTCGGAGAAGCATACCCAGTGATCATGGCAAGTGGAAGTACTTTCTCAAGCATCTCGAACCCGGTTCCGGTTATTCAAGTTGGCAAATCCGGTGAATCGGGCTTAGTTGAGTGGTCTGATATGATTGTCAGTACGCAAGGATCTACCCCTGGCGCCGTTTTGATCGAATGGAACTTGGCTGCAAGCTCGGGCTCCGGAATGTGGGATGTTCACACTCGAATTGGTGGCTTCGCCGGCTCTAAGCAGCAGGTGGCTCAGTGCCCAACCTCTGCGGCTGTATCTGCCGCTTGTGAGGTTGCCTACATGTCTATGCACATAACTAAAAGCGCCAGTGGGGTGTATCTAGACAATGTCTGGTTGTGGACGGCAGACCATGACCTTGACAGTGCTGATAATACTCAGATCTCCGTCTACACCGGAAGAGGTCTGCTGGTTGAAGGCCAAAACATATGGCTGTAAGTACACCATCGGAACCTCAGATTGCTTTGTCGCTAACTTTATCAGGTATGGAACGGGTGTTGAGCACCACTCGCTCTATCAGTACCAATTCTCGGGAGCCAAGTCAGTCGTGGCAGGGTTCATCCAAACAGAAACACCGTAAGTAGTTTGAAGACCAAGCACGAAGTCTTATTTCACATCCCACTAACTACCTTTCAGATACTACCAACCCAACCCCGATGCGGCGAATAGCCCTTACCCTACCAACTCCGCTTTGAACGATCCAGTCTACAGCAGCTGTCTCTCAGGAAACTGTGACTCCTTAGGACTTCGTGTCCTCGATAGCAGTAATATTAACATCTACGGAGCAGGATTGTACAGTTTCTTCAATCACTACAGCACCACTTGCTCGACATTCCCATTACCCGAAAACTGCCAAAGCGAAATATTTAGCATCGAAGGAAGTACGAGCAGCTTGGTGGTGTATGCTCTGAGTACAGTTGGCACGACGCACATGATTGTCAAGGATGGGACTTCTTTAGCTGTCGTCGGTGACAATTTGGACACATACGCTGCGACTATTGCGTACTTTACTTTGTAACAGATACATTTTATACTTCCTTATCGGATTTGTACTTAACTATTGAAATTTCATCATTTATTTTGACGTGCTTCAGGCTGGAGCTGGAAATGCCTTTTGGTACCCAGGCTCCGATCCTTTAAGAGGTAATTTTGGTATCGCTCGATGTCTAGGACTAGCTATCATTCTGTACCTGCTTGCCTTGTAGTAAACGTTGTGAAATTCTTTATTGTCTAACATCTATCCTACCATTGCAATACTTCTCTGCGCACATTCGCAGGGTCCAATATGAGCGAATGGCTAAAATATACCTGCGCGCTGGGCTGACCCACTTCAAAGACAGGCATAAACTGCGCTAGTCTTGCTGCAGCGGGTATATCTGCACAGCTTGTTATGGGCCCCAGCCCTTCCTCTTCGATTTCGACCCACTTCGCTGCGATAGCCGCTATAGCGACGCTGTTCCACACCCCCTCCTGGACGGTGGAGGAGCGGAGCACGCTTACGGCACGCCTTCGGATGTATGGGTCGCGACAATGAGCAGCGACGTTGAACATGCTTGCAATGATGCCGAAGTCGAGCGAAAATGTCTTAGATGAGGATGGATATGACGAGACCAAGCAAGATGGCGAAGACGAAGGGGAGGAGTATAAGTCATTGATCGACTCGCCTAGAGACACCATCTGCTCGAAAAAAGGACAGAACTTGTCCCAGGTAAAAGAATTAGAATTCTCTGCCTCCAACTCGGGGGCTAGTGGTTGGGCATTGAGTGCTACGAAGCAGTCGATCTTGCGTAATTGTAGAATGGCGGCTCCCCGACGCTCGCGAGTGGAAAGAGAGGCACCGCGTTTATGTAAAAATTCCTCCAGCGCTGTAGACCAGCGCTCCAGCAACGAGAGCCCAGTATCGCGTAGGGTAACAGCATCACGTGTAAGATTGGCGATTGAATCTGCAATCATCTCTGAATGCTGAGTCTTGAGTTGTTCCGTTCGAGATATTCTCTGTGCGTCCTGCTGTCGGTACCAATAAGTGTAGGTCTCGAGCATTTCACGCGCGTCAGCTAGAGAACCGAAATCAACGGGCCGGTTGAGATCTATAGTCAATTCAGGCCATATATTGAATTGATCTGAACGGATATCTTCATCGGTCTGTGACAAAAATGATTAACAATATGGTCGAATGGTAATGGGGACGATTTCCGAAAAAGGGATATCCGTACAACAGCGGCCTGGCCCTGGAGGCGTGTGAACAAACCGCACAATACATTCATTGGAATGTATGGCCTTCTATTCAAATCAGACGTTACAAAGGTGGTAGAAGCGTTTCTTCGGATCTCGGCAAGGATCTTCAGTCCGCTGGAGATGTGTGTGATGGCTGGTCCGTAGTGACCACGCATGGCCTAAACATTGAAGCTAGTACGCATCGCTCTGCAAGTGAAGAATAGAAACGCACCTCAAAACAAGCGAATAGAACACAGGATATTAGGCATACGTCAAGAGGCTGCGAGCTGGTCGGCGTGGGCATTAGGCAGCGCATAGCAGATAGATATTGATGCAGGGCGAAGGTGCCGCTGGCAGCTAATTGACCCGAGCGGAATGGGGCTACATCGCGTTCAAAGGTTTCATGGAGTGAACCCAGAGCCACGGTGACATGGCGAATGGCCGGTTCGTGGTGCACGGACTGTAGTAGTAGGGATTCCCAGAAGGCGCACTCGAAGTCGCCGGCCAGCTGAGGGGCGGTCTTCTCCAAGAAGAATTGAAAGGATCGGCGCTCCCGATCGTTAGTAAATAAATTATACCAGGGGACAGTAAATGGCTGGACAGTGGGTCCTTTCGGCAGTCGTGAATTTGATCGTGAAGTCGTTAAGCTACTCGATGGTTTAGTGTCTCCATAGCCATCGCATTGGCGGCCGGTGGACGTGCATCGCCGACAGGCCGGGCGTTCTTCACCGCACTTGACGCGTCGTTCTAATTGTTTTCAGTGAGTAGTCAAAGAACTTGAAAAGAGGTTAATGCAAAGAAATGCGCCTCTCACTCCTAGATCGAGTCAGTAACGGATCATGTTGGGGCGGGAGAAACGGACTTGCAGGTCAAGCAGCCGGTCCTTGTCTTGGGCCGATACGCTCGTACTCGGGCCTCCGGATCGACTCGGGGCATGGTTCTCGCAAGCTGTGGGGGGTTAGAGGTGGTATGGGGTGCACGAACGAGGGGTCGTCTCGGTGGCTTGACAATTGTCGGTTGGGGGCGACGCGATCCCACTTTGTCAGCGATAAGGCTTAGCCTGGATTCCCATGAGCCACCAACTTCTTAGGTTGGCGTTGATCAACATAAGTTGAGACTAAAGTGTGTATTATTTTTATCTCCCTAATTTCAATTTTCCAGCTTGAATACATCCGTGGGGGGAAATTACGGTGGAATTTACGAGGATATGTTAGACAGAGTATACACCATAACAACAAGCCATTTCTATCATTACCAACACATTATATGAAACACCGATGCGCTAAACGCGTGCAAACAATTTGGAAATAGTGTTAAATAACCCCCTCTAAACGCTCGAATACTCTTGTAGAGTCTAAATGGAACATGTCAGCGATAGTCATATTGTGTACCAGAGAACACTACTAGTACATACCGTTTCATCATCCAATGCCCGAGACTTAGTGTAGGTTGTCATAGTTTTGCGTTGCTTGCGGCTCGGCATGTCACTATCTTTGCCCGGCATGATGCGGCCTGGGTGCACAGCGTTGAGAAGCACGAGTCCAATCAGCATAGGCAAGCTGTCGAGACAATACTGGTACGCCTCGTGGAGGGGGATTTTGCTTTCTAGGCCCTGCGAATATTCGGCCAAACGGAAACAGATGCGCAGCTTTATACCAGTCAGTTTCGTACTGTAATCGTATCATATCTCTGAGCCTTAACTTACCGTGATCAAGGCGAGACACGCATAAAGCACGTATAGGAGAAGTAGAGCCTTCTTCAGATCTGAGCGTTGCTGCCGGATAATCTTGAGGTGGAAAAAGATTGCACAGACAATAAACATGAGGACAAAGAGCTGTTGTGCGCCGACGCCACCCATATAAATATGTAGTCCCATCATTTCCGTGTTGTATGAGACATCATCGCCTGCTGCCGTCGCGGCTCCATAGACTTGAACAATAAACGCGCTTTTCTATTATTAGCATAGAACCATATATCGAAGAAAGGGGACTGACACTATATCAAGAAGAACGAAAAAAAGACCAAACCGCCATGGTCGTACGTGCAGGACACGCGCATCATCGCTGAAGTTCCAGACCATTCGACCCATAACCATATAGACAAAGGCGTTGGTCCATAGTGGCGCGACCAGAATCAGGATGAACCATGTAGCATAATAGCTATAACTAGCTGGACTAAGGATACTCAATATACGGAAGATATATGTCACTGTTTGCATCGCTCCGGACATGGCGATGACCCAGCAGTAAAATTTGCGATGCAGGATTGCCTGTGCGATATGGAAGAGAGTTGTCAGGCCGAAGAGGACGGCAAAAAGGTATGCAGGGGCAATTGATGGGCAAAATGGCCACATTGTATCGGGAGTCGTTAAAGCTAGCACTTGTTAGTTACTTGTTTCTGGTGAGGAATGCAATCGCAGATCAGAGATGATTGTAATTTGTCCGTACCTTTGCATTGAGCCATGGTGTCGGTGAAGCGTATGACGCAAGGCAATGATAGTAGTGATTATGAGAACGATCTTGAATTTGATGAGGATAATTTCAGAGATATGACTGATTTAAATATCAATCTGTTGCTTTCCCGCTGCCTGATGAAAAGTCGTTGTTGACTTTCTCCATACGAGATGGCCCCCTAAAGGTGGGTCCGCATGGCCCTAAGACGTAACCTCGATTGGCTAGTTCGTATGGACTAACTCTGAAGTGATTCTGTCAGATTTCCCCACCCGATGCCTCCCATTTGCTAATTTTAGGAGAGTGCCACGCTTTGAATGCTGAGGCTGGGGCTTTTGCCGGAAGCCGTCCGACAGTCTACACTATACGAGCCTCGAATCAGATGGCAGTGTTCCACAAGGTCGCGGGTTAGACCCCATGCTAGATCAGCCACGTACCTTCCATAGCCATCTTACTTTTAGTGAAGCATAATGACAGCATCGAATAGCATACCGAAAGCTATTAGGCAACTACTAAAAAAAGTTGAGTTAAGGGTCTATATGCCCAAAAAAAAAATCGAGAGAAGTCCACAGCGGGTAGCCAAATAAGGACTAAAATAGATCGGTAACTAAGGGGCTTAGGCCAATTTTCGGACTGTATTTCTATTGACCGTCTGCCTACCTAATGCTGTTCAAGTCAGCATTGGGTTTCGCCATATTCGAAGCTCTTGTATTCATGGCGTCTCTCGCTTGACTGCGATGGCTGTGGGTGATAAGACCTATTTGATAAAATTGGAATAATGGAACTAAATATTCACATATAAGGATATTTGAATTGTCTTGCGGATACCTGGCTATCCCATCAGATTAAATGTTACTACTAGTAGACATCCTAGTACATCTCAGGCCCCCTACTACGCTTTGCATCAATGCACTTAATTCCACCAGGGATGAAAGGAAACACTGTTTTGTTTCGCGAAAGAGCTAAAATCATCTACCTAGGTAGTCTCATATCTATCGTATATCTACCTTCATAGTCGTATCCGGGAATAGTGCTTATGCGTTGTTGGTTTGCCTTTTGCCGGCAGCGAATATGAATCCGCACGTGGGGGTGTGGGGTACCTCCGCAATGAGGGGTTTACGGGGCATCTAAGACCGAGCGAAGGAGTGAAAGATAAGTCAGTATTGGATGATAATTGAATTCCTTGACCTTGCACATCCGCGGAGCTCCTACACGTCATGGCAGCCACCAAAGAAACAACGACGATTCCCTTCGATGCCCTCCCTCTCGACCCAAAGGGCCCACGAGGAAACGCCTGGGGCAGGTTTGGGCCTAAGGATGAACTTGGTACGCTCAACTTTCTCACCCCCGAGGTTATCGTGGAAGCCGCCAGAGAAATCAAGACTGGAATTCGCATCTCTCTCGATTGGCCGCTTAGCATGCCCTCTTATCCGAGCTTCAATCGCGACCCGTTCAAACAGCAGATAATTCTCCGCCATCCCAACTGTATATATGATGACATCTTGTCCTTCAACAGCCAAGGCTCAACACAGTGGGATGGATTCCGGCATTATGGTGAGTTGGTCATTATACTAGGTACCTTTACGTATGTTAGAGAGATGAATACTAAATCGGGTCTCAGCGAACCAAAAGTCACGACAGTTTTATAACGGGCATACGACGGATGAGATTGAGAGCTCCGATGTCATTGGCATGCACAGTACGCGAACCCCATAAAATTTATACTTGTTATATAAGGCGCCATAATTGACCGAGTACTAGCTGTTGCCGAGAATGGTGGTATCACTGGCCGTGGCGTTCTGCTTGACTTTGCTGAATGGGCCGCATCCAAATCCATATCGGTATCTGCATTGAGTTCCGAAGCTATTACTCTGGAGCAACTGAAACAAGTGATCAAAGATCATAATCTTGAATTCAGGAAGGGCGACATCCTTTTCGTCAGATGCGGATTCACTGCTGCATATAATAGCTTGGATGATAAACAACGCAAAGCAATCCCTCAACGCTCAAGTCCTGATTTCAGCGGGGTGGAAGCAACAGAGGGTATGGTCCGCTGGTTGTGGGATCAACAATTTGCTGCCGTTGCTGGCGATGCGCCGAGCTTTGAACGGGCTCCAATCCGAGGTAGCCATGCTGATCCGGACTTCAATCTTCATGAATGGGTGTTGGCTGGGTGGGGAACTCCGATCGGTGAGATGTTTGACTTGGAGAAGCTATCTCAGCACTGCAAGGTGACTGGCAGATACAGCTTCTTTTTGTCTAGCATGCCCCTCAAGGTAATTCAGTATGCCCTATGTATGTACGGGAAAATGCTAACTTGATTGATTGATCAGGTTGTCGGTGGGGTGGCCAGCCCACCTAATGCTTTCGCTATTTTCTAATGCTTTAGTCCCGAATGCAACAAGGGCGATAATACAGAAAGATTTACCACTAGCACTGAATCATGGTATTTTCTATTGCTGACAATTTCACTGCTAAGCAACCAGCCTCTCGGGCCCGTGGGACAAAAAACCCGAAGACCAGAAGACCCGATAAGCCCCTTTGGTACTGGGAAATTCTTTTCTCAAAAGAAATGCCAAAGGAGCAAGCTTTTTTTTCTGCCTGGTTGATTAGAAATAGGTTAGGGTAGATTTACCATTAAATAGCTGCTGTTGTGCATTGGTTTTCGAATATGAGAATATCTTTTTTACACCGTACCAAGTTCACTTATTTTTAATCTTCACCACCTCAGGCACGATGTCGCTTAGTTTACAATTTCAACTCTTGTGGGGTCATTGAATTTGGCACTGACGATGGGTTTCACTGGTGTTAGCTTCCATCTGGGTATGTCATCAAGTAAAGCGGGTTCTTCTTGTGAGGGCTCTTGACTAAGTTTGGAATCAAAAAGTGTCAACATCCCAACCGAATGCATCACCGAATACACCCAACTCCACAACAAGCGAGGCGCAAACAAGCCATCCTTTCTAATATACAAAATTAGTGACGATAAAAGGTCCATTGAGGTGGAAGAGAGCTCTACTGAGAGGAACTATGAGGCTTCCGTCGGATCTCAAGTAAAGGCGAGTCTTGGGTTGAAGTGTCTTGGAAGACCTTTCCGACTAACCAAGGGATCTGTTTCAAAAGTTTTTCTAGTCCGTATTGGAGCTTTTGAGTGATCTGAGGTGGCCGTGATGTCACCTTGAAAACAAATACTGGGCTGATGTAGGTCCTTGGCATGGACTAGTCCAACGGAGTGAGTTGCTTGACTGAAGTTGTATCTGGCATTGCTTTTTGCATAAAAAACATGTCACGATATCGAGTTGTAGTCTCACGAAGTGCTATCTATCTTGAAGAGTGTTAGGATTTATACTGTAAACATCACTGTAAAAAATGAAAGGCGTACGCCTAGCCAGGCCAGATTCCGGGCCCCCGGGGCCTGGGGTCCGAAATCCCGATGGCCCGGAAACGCTTGTACTGTTTCAAGCTAACAGGTAGAGTACGTTTCATCGAAGAATCATGGATTATGTTGGTAGTATTGAGGCAACGACTGGTGTAGAAGCCAGCTAATAAAGGTATTTGTTTTTCATATTTTTCGATCTCCAGAGCCCGCGCTTTGTCGGATTCCATGGTTTATTTGCTATCTGCATTTGTTAAATGGACACCCTGGTTTTCGTATACTAAGTATCACATCGCAAAGTCTGTACATGACAGATGTCAATAGGTCAAACTCGTAAGCAAGGTGATGATCATAGCACGACACAGGTAAAGATAAGTAAACCGAAATGTGAAAGTAAGCAAAAATGGAGTAAACGCGACGGGGGCCAAAGAACACGGCTTAACTAGAAAATAAGCTTAAATGCCAAGTGACCAAGGAATTATCAGCATTGTACTGCACAGTAGGTCAAGATCATCAATATCGTACCCGGCTCAATGTTCCTGGGCGGTGAAAAGCACCGCGGAAATCGCCAAGAGTGCCTGAACAATCACGCCTGCTTCCCCCTGAGCAGGCGATGAACATTTCATAGGATGATGTCAGTGGGATTTGACACATCCGGAAGTGATTGTCACTCCGAAAATAGAAGATCGCTCCAGAGCGCGTTTCTTCCACCAATATCAGTGGTGGAGCCGAACTTAGGTGGAGCTGACCCTGACCCGCCCTTTCCACACTTATATTATCATTGGTTTAAGACCTTCTCAAGCCTTTCGGCTCCGTGCGCCCCAAGCCGATTGATTTCTGGCCATAGATTATCGAGATGTCGCATGCTGCGCAAGATCTTGGCTGCTTGAAGACACGCTGTGTGTGTTCCTTTCAGACGAGATCTGTGTTCGGGCTACGATAGATGTGAGCGATCAATCATGCGTGCCGCCGAATCCTTGAGAGTGGAGAACACAGCCATGAATCTCCTGACGATCCATTGATCCAGTTGGTTGACGTGATTCGAATGGGCCTCGGGGAATCAAGGGTCTTGGCGAGTCATAACGTTCATAGCTACCCACCACACCTGATAACAGCGAATGGGTCCTTACAGACCCTTTTGTACACAAGATTGACGGTGATTACGTCCACCCCTTCTCCACTTTAACCAGGGTAAGACGGGGGCTCCATTTAATATTTCTCAGGGATTTGAAGGTGACATAGCTGGGGCGGCTCAGCGCAGTCCTGAGACTTGCCGCCCCGCAAACGCTGGTTTTTTCGATTCCAACCCCAGACAAGCCTTTCTCCTCTCAAAGGCTCACGACTTGCACAGGACGCCATTTTGATTTTAACGACGTTCACAGTGCCGGATAAACCAGCGGGCGTCAAGTTTACCATATACAACGAGTCGGATTAGCGGACGCGATCTCCCCTCGCGATGTGGTTCAAGTCAACATGGACATGTCTCCTCTATGGATTACTGTTCGGACAAAAAGTCTCTGCGATTGACCTTCAAGTCGACGACGAACGTGAGTTTCGTTCTCCATCCAATCCGATTGAGTGATGGCCACTAATCTCAGATTACGAACAACAGAGTCTATCAAGGATGCTGCGTCACAGTCCATCTACGGAATGATGACATGGTATCATGGCAATGAAACGGGTCAGATTCCAGGCGGTTTCCCTGACAAGTGGTGGGAAGGTGCTGCTCTATCTCTCGCGCTTCTCAATTATTGGCATTTCACTGGCGACGATACATATAACGATGAGTTGAGTGAGGCCTTGCAATTTCAAGGTGGACCGAACGGCGACTATTGGACTAGCAACTATAGTTCATTCTTGGTAAGGCTTTTTACCCAGAAGATTTTTATGGCTTCAAGGTTGGCTGCCAGAACTAATGGTTGGAACTTGTAGGGAAATGATGATCAAATGTTCTGGGGTCTTGCAGCAATCCAAGCGGCCGAATCGAAGCTTCCAGATGTCTCGGATGGACATTCCTGGCTCTCCCTTGCGCAGGGTGTCTTTAATGACCAGAAGAACCGATGGGACACGTCAAAGTGTGGTGGTGGGCTACGCTGGCAGGCCTTTGTCTACCAAAGTGGATATACAATGAAGAATTCTGTGTCAAACGGTGGATTCTTCCAGCTGGCAGCTCGTCTTTACCGGTATACCGGGGACTCTGAATACAAGGACTGGGCGGAGAAGGTCTGGGACTGGTCAGCTAGCTCTGTGCTTATGAATAATAAGACCTGGGTTATTGCAGACTCGGCCAATATGGATGATAACTGCAAATCTCCCGGCAATATCCAGTGGACCTACAATTATGGAGTGTATCTGGGTGGAGCTGCTTATATGTACAACAAGGTCAGTATTGCATTGCAGTAATCTAGTTGGACAGATCATACTAACAATTCTGTGTATAGACCAGCGACGACAAATGGCTTACCGCTGTCAATGGTCTCCTTAAGACGTCATTCAAGCAGTTCTTCTTAGCTCAACACGGTGGTGCCATGGAGGAGGTAACTTGTGAGCCCTCAGAACAATGCAACGACAACGAAATCTTGTTCAAGGGTCTGTTCTCCTGGTGGCTTGCATACACCGCGCTTTTGGTTCCGTCGACCTATGATACGATTCTACCGAAATTGGAGACATCTATTCAAGCGGCTGCAAAGTCTTGTACCGGACTCGGCAACAATACATGTGGTGTCCGCTGGTACCAGTCGAAATTTGACGGGATGAATGGAATGGAACAACAGATTAGCGCCAGCAATATCTTCAGTTCATACTTGGTCAAGTATGAGCATAGTGGCAAAGGACCAGTGACATCCACCACCGGAGGAGACAGTAAAAGCAACCCCAATGCTGGCGCAGAGAGTGAAACCGATAAGGACACGCCCAAACCAATCACAACAGGAGACAAAGCCGGAGCTGGGATCTTGACTGTGGTGATGATAGGCGGATGGGCAGGATTGATGTCCTTTATGTTCATCGGTGGGTGATACGCCGGTCGAAAATAGCTGGCGTTTTTAATCTGTAAATTTTATTTATCATTTAGCGTTTTACTTTCTCAATTGAACAAATCAACGAATTCGTTGTCTTGCTACCGTACCTAACTTAGTACTTACGAGTATTCCTCTTTGTATACTCATGTCCCCACCGGAGGAACGTTGTTCCCCCCTCGATCCCCGCAGGATGAATGAAACCGGCCAGTCCAGCTGCCATGAGGACACTTTCCAATCAATTATCGCAGGAATTGATTTTACTGTATTCTCGACGGAATGAACGATGAATCAGATCCCCCTCTCCCACGACGCTGACCAACGTCATTGTGGCCACTTCTGGGTATGACCTCCTTGCATCGGCAGATACAGTCAGTCTGACCAATTCAGGACCCCGACAACGCCTGGCTGTCGCCATGTGCATTGCCCTACTTTGCAATTGCACCGACAAGTGTCGTTTTACTTATCGCAGTACATCACTTATTTGGGCCCTTACTGCGTCGATGGCGCCCTAAGTGGACTTTGCCTTTCGTATCAGAAGATGAGCAGCAAGAAGAGCTCCCGCAGGAAGAACCCAAAAACCACCCCCTTCACTGGACCATCACGCTTTTCGGATTCTCAACAATTGGATTTTTCGCAGAGGCCTGGGGCTGCTTGTATTCGAATCCTAATGTTTTCGAAATAATATTCGTCACATCTTGGGTAGGTAACGCGTGTATAATCACGAACATCACTGACTCGATTCCAGGCTACAGCAGCCGCATTGATCGCCGCTAAAAGGCCGAGATCATGTTCAATTCCTCTTCTAGCTTACTTTATTCTAGCTCTTGCCGTCGATCTCTCTGGGGCTGCTCAGGCCGACACAAGCCCGAGATCCAAAGCCGTCGCCCATTACGTTGGTGCCAGTGCGGCTCTACTCAACGCGTTCATTATCCTACTCATGCCCTTTCGAACAAGCTCAACCCCAATTTTCGAAATTAGCACAGTCGGCCAGACCCCAAACAGTGACTTCCGTAGTCCAGAAGATAACCTCCGACTATGGCAGTTTCTTACTGTTTCGTGGATGCAGCCGTTGATCGCCCTCGGGCGCAATAGGCAATTACATGAACGCGATGTCTGGCTACTAGGATTTGAGTTCCAACATCACCGTCTCCATGAGAAGTTTCGTCGGCTCAAGGGATCTGTGCTTGCTCGGACTCTGAGGGCGAATGGTCTGGATGTTTTTATCATTTCAACTATTGCCATTGTGCAGATGTTCTGTGACTTCTCAACTCCCGTGCTCCTGCAGCAGCTCTTGAAATCGATGCAGGATCCGACGAAGCCAAAAAGAGTACCATTGACCTATGCATTTTTGTCGTTGGTCCTACGACTTGTTGCTGCACAATCTCAAGTATTGAATTTGTGGTACGGTCGGCGGTGCTACGAGAGGTCAAGAGGCGAAATGGTTATGATGGTTTATGAAAAGGCACTATCGCGAAAGAATATCCTCGGCGCACATGAAAAGGCAGGGGAGGTGCTGAATGAAGAAGACGACACTGCCAATGGGGATACGGTAACTCATGGGGCTGAGCCTTCCCCGGGCAAGCTTGGCCTCTGGCATCGTCTTATTTCTGGAAAGTCTAAGCCGAAGCCGAACAAGGCCAAAGAAGCTGCGTCCTTGGGAAAAATTTTCAATCTTCTCCGAGGTGATGTTTATGACGTAGCTCAGCGATACTGGGAAATTGACAGTCTAATTGATAAGCCTTTGGGCTTGATCATAGCCGTGGTCCTGGTTTGGACGCTGTTTGGTCCATCTTGCTTCTTGGGTATACTGTCTGTCTTGGCTGCTCAGGCAGCAAATGCCGTTGTTACCAAAATATTGCTTCGCTATGAACATATCAAACGAGCCGCTACAGACGTTCGCTTGCAAATTACCTCGCAGTTTGTTGAAGCAATCCGTCATCTCCGGTGGTATGGGTGGCAAGATCATTGGCTTCGTCAAGTTATGGATGCTCGACAGCATGAGCTGAACTTGCGAATCACTACAGGCTTATGGAACATCCTGATCACCTTCATCAATACATTCGCGAGTGGTGTTTTCCCCGTTCTGGCACTATACTCCTACACCGTCCTTGCCGGTCATGAATTGAGGATTGATATCATATTCCCTGCCTTGCAGCTGTTCTCCATGCTCGAGGTCCGTCTACGCGAGATTCCAAGTTTGATCACTACTCTCATCAATGCTTCAATTGCTTTGGGCCGTATCGAGGATTTCATGTCAGAGCCAGACAAAATACAGAATCCCGCAGATACTTCAACCGAGCACATTCCATTCCACCTAGATTCTTGCACATATGCCTGGCCTGGGAAACTAACACCTGTGCTAAAGGATGTCAGTGTGACCATCCCAAAGGGTCTCACAGTCATCAGCGGCAAGGTAGGCGCAGGGAAAACTGCCTTCCTACAGTCGCTCCTCGGGGAGCTTGATCAGTTTGGAGGATCCTCTCGTATTCCAAACGAAATGGTGGGCTACTGCGCCCAGACACCGTGGTTGCAAAGTATGAGCATTCGCGATAACATTTTGTTCTCTTCGCCATATCAAGAGCAGCGCTACAAGAAGACGCTCGAAGCCTGCGCTCTCCTACCTGATCTCTCTCGATTCAAACACGGAGATCTGACTTTTATCGGCGAAAACGGCATTGGCCTCTCTGGAGGCCAGAAAGCGCGTGTCGCTCTAGCTCGCGCGGTGTACAGTGCCTCGAAAGTGCTGCTACTAGATGATCCTTTATCTGCGCTTGATCACAACACGGCCCAGTTTGTCGCCCGTAAATGTTTGGCCGGACCATTGGTTCAAGACCGTACTGTTGTCTTGGTGACACATCGTATGGCACTTGTTCGGGGTATTGCTGGGCAAATAGTCAATATCCATGATGGAAACGCCACTGTTTATGACAAGAGCGCAATTGAAGCGTCTACCAATGATACTGGGGCCGAGACATCGCTAATTGACTGGTCAGAATCGGAGACTGAACAGGATGCCTCCAGTGAAGAGGAAGCTAGTGCAGTTCCGGACAAGTTCATTGAGGAAGAGCATCGTGCCGAATGGGGTGTCAAAGCTCGAGTTTACTGGAGCTATATTCGAGCTGGAAAATATCGGTGGTGGCTTTCCTTGGTTCTTGTTCTGACTGTTTATCGACTAGCAGCTGCGGGGCAGTCATGGTTCCTCAAGGGATGGGGTGAAGCCTACAACCAGATATTTTTGACTCTGAATGACTTCTTTGCCTGGGGTAAACCTCCGTCTGGACATGCCTTCCTCGCATCAGCATCTTATGTGGATTCTCATTTTATGTCATGGAATCCCATAGATCGATTACCCCCTCCAAGTGACGATGTTCGCCCGTGGCTTTGGGCTTTCTTCTGCATCGTCTCCTTCCAGGCAGCGACCCTTCTTCTTTCCCAAAGCTTGATGTTGGTAATCGTTTATTGTGCTGGCAAGACATTATTTCGACAAGTTATGACACGAGTCAGCCATGCGACCTTCAGATTCTTCGATGTCACTCCGGTGGGCCGATTGATGAACCGTCTCACGTCTGATATTGGTGTTGTTGACGGTAACATAAGCTCACAATTCCAAACCATTGCGTTCTATACCATCACCTGGATTTCATCGATTCTAGTCATTGCAACGGCTACTCCAACTTTCCTCGCATTCTCGCTACTGCTCACTGTGGTGTTTGTCCTGGTTTTCCTGCGCTTCCTCCCGACATCTCAGAGCTTGCGACGACTCGAAATGGTATCACTCACTCCGCTACTGTCCAATTTCGGAGAGCTACTCCATGGACTGACCACCGTCCGTGCATTTCGAGCCGAAGAACGCTTCCAGGACCGAGTCATATCGGTAGTTGACAAGTTCCAAGGCATGGATCACTTTTATTGGTCTTTGCAGGCCTGGCTTATGTACCGCTTCGAGAGTCTTTCTGCATTGTCAACTTTCGGACTAACAGTTTTGGCTCTCTACACCGACACGACACCCGGACTTATCGCTTTCGTGCTAATTGCTGCAAATTCCTTCGTACAATCTACACACGGTCTTTGCAAGCAATATGGTCAGCTACAGATGGACTTTGTTTCGGTCGAACGAGTCGATGAGCTACTTCACGTTGAAGAGGAACCCCCAGGGACTATTGAACCTCCTGCGGCATGGCCCACCTATGGTAGCGACGTTGTCTTTGAGAACGCTACTATGCGCTATGCGCCTCATCTTGAACCTTCACTGAGAGACATTACGCTTCGTATCCCTGGCGGGTCCACCACAGCTATCATCGGCCGCACCGGCAGCGGCAAGTCAACGTTGGCAGTATCGTTGCTCAGTGTCATTCGACCAGAGTCCGGCCGGATCTTGATCGACAATATCAACATTGCGGATGTCAGCACTCAAGCTCTACGCACTCGAGTCACATTTGTTGCGCAGGACCCTGTTCTTTTCCCGGGGAGTATTCGCCTCAATCTCGATCCGACCAGTGACTTTTCCGATCGCCAATGTGCAGAAGTTCTGGACCGGCTTTGTGGTCGACATGGCTGGAACCTTAAAACTCATATTGAAGCCGGGGGAAAGAACCTCAGTCAGGGTCAACGGCAGCTTATCGCACTCACCCGGGCTGTTCTCCGACGCAGCGCTGTTGTGATTCTTGATGAGGCGACCGCATCGATCGATTATGAAACGTCGCTAGAAATCCAGCAGATCGTCCGTGAAGAGCTGGAGCTGTCGACGGTTATCACGATCGCACATCGGGTCGAGGCTGTCAAGGATGCAGAATACTTTGTCGAACTGGAGCAGGGGCGAGTACTTCGAGAAGGGCGCGTTGGGGAGTTGTAGGAAAGACTCGGAGCTTTGTTACCCTAAACTATCTACTGCATAGACTGTATCATTTCCCACGCGCGGGTAATTTCGTTTGGGCAATAATTATAGTCATCACTTCTTTTTCACAAAGTAAGAGCTATTCGTGCGCGTCATCCACAGCAAGGACGATATGAACACCGAGTGAAATGTATCTGTACAGATTTGTGGGTCGTCAAAAATAAAGGGTATCTAATTTACAGCTTGGCACCGCCCTGGGCCTTCTTCAGGATGGGCTCCATCTTGGTCGCCTTCATGATGTTGCCCTTGATCTTGAGCTTGCCACCCATGAACAGACGCTGGGCGTTGGCCTTTCCAGAGACCAGCTGAGCGAAGTCCTCATCGGAGAGGTTCAGAGTGACTGTATGCGCAAAAAATGGTTAGTTATGTTCCTCCTGGCATTCTCGTCTTGCATTCATATGGAAGCTCAACTCACCATCAGCCTTGCCACCGGCGGGAGCGGCACCCTCGCCGACCTCGCCCTTGTTCTTCAGGTCGAGATACCAGCTCTTCTCCTCGCCCTTGGAGTTCTTCAAGTTGAAGGCGACGATAGCCTTGGCCTTGTCAACAGCATCCTTGCGGTCGGCGTCGTTAGACTGGAGAGTCTGGTTGATCACGTCGAAAGCGGCGGAGGAAGGGAAGGAATCTGTGAGAGTGTGTTAGTGACAAGATGCGACGAGATGTAAGGTAAGCTATGGGTAGCCACGAACCGTTCTTGAGAGGCATGGTGAATGAAGTTGTGGAGTAGTGGAAGGAGTGGAGTGCAGAGAGAAGTTCTGGGGAAGAGAGGAGTAATAAATGAACAAGTCCCAGTACAAGTTATTATAGCTGGAAAGTGAAGCTGCCATGTGATCCGCCCGTGACCGAGGCCCGCCTCCCCGTGATTCCGCACTTTTCTCCACATTCACCTTCAAACCAGTTCCTCCGTGCGGATACACATGAAATCATTTCCCTCCGAGGGATCGACATCCCTATCCCCATTTTCCTTCCCTCCCCTACTCGCGTAATACTTCTCGCGTGCCTTCGACGTCACCGCCAGCTTAGCACTGACACCGGTAGCAGCCGCTTCATATGATCCGATCCCCCCAAGACTTTATCACGCACCCGTGGCCTCGCGATCCCCCGCAAACCATCCCTTGGTCGGTCGACTACTTGGACAACTCTTTGCAACTGCTTCTCATTGATCCCAGTCCGGCTCAAGACACTAGGGACGTTGATCGTGCTTTCGTGTATTTGCGCCTCTTTCCACTGGTTACTGCCGCTAAGCTGGGTTAAAGGTGCCAATGCCTCATCTCAGGTTCCTGTTCGCAAGTTGATGTCTTGAAGGTTGAACTCGCGTAGGGAATTTCGGTGACCAAGGATGAAAGATGCAATTTGGGATGCGTCAATGGTGACATTGACCAACTCCATCTCCTGGAGAGTGTGCAGTTTCAAAGGCCTTAGGGATACTCTTGCTTTCGGAATGCCACGCACAGTGGCTCGCTTGTCGGATCTTCTTTGTAGCCATGGCTCTGTCGCCAAGCAGATCAGTGATAGCCCCTTGTGGCCTTGCCAGTGAAACCTCAATACGCGGAGTGTGGGGAAGCTTTGCAAATATGCATGGAGCAGCCTCAAGTGATCTGTTGGACCAAATTCATGGGAGAAACTCGTCATTTGGATGGTCAAATGGCCTATCTGGTTCCAACGCCTACGCGATGCAGGAGATGCGCCGAACCCGATCGTTGGTTGGAGATACAAGACTGCTCCTGGATGAATGGAGATCAACGAAAGCCTATCGAGCAAGCTCAACGGCGCCTGCTCGATCGCAATCCGCAACGATATGAGCGCTTAATCTACGATACTCCGACGATACCGGTGGCTGGGTGGTTGACCCTCACAGTTGATGCGAAGATGTCGCAGATTCGGTATCGATGACAGTGCTTTCACGAATGCACGAACATCGGTTGCTGCGTGGAATAAAGGCGGATACTGTTTCACTCACAAGTCGGTCATCTCCCGGGTTCCGTATCGTGGAATCTTCGGGGCCATCTTGCGGCTCTGAGGCGTGTGTATTGAAGGTCTGTTCCTTCCCGGTGGTCGAGTTGATCACCAGACGTAAAAAGGTCTCCGGCGAGTGCGGCATCTTGAAAATCAGGGTGTGGATGTATGGGCCAATTCGCCCGAGAACTGCAAGCCGAGATGGCCTGGTCAATGTGCCACTGCGAAAGACAATTGTAGTATCTGCGAACAGGAATGGTGCTAATATTACAGCAAGGTCTCGGCAGACCAAGCGACACGCCTTGAGATCATTTTGAGTGAAATACCGCACGAGGTTCTCTTGAATTGCTTGTCCTTTCCATAATTGAACTAACGCAGGTGCCATTATACCACCGGTGCTTATATGGGCATTCTACCTGATGGAATTAATCGGCAGAGTAACTAGTTTCAGGCAATTCAATGTTGCCTGCTTTCCTTATATAATTATCGGGGGCATATCCCCCATGTCCTGGACTAGCTTTGATTCTCGTGCTCTTGCCAAATCCTAGTAGATCACGTCGGGGTTGGTTTGAGACCGATACGATATCGGAATGTCTCTGTCTCCAGAGACACCGCCTCATTTGAGGATTCTGCTTTCAGCCACAGCCCAGGATGAGCTATTAGGCTCCTGAGTCCAGGAAATGCAGTCTTGACGAGAATCAAGTAGCTAAGCGCTTTGTATACGGTGGATGCAGTCCAAGACCAGATAGCCCTGGAGTACAACCGGAAGCGGGGAAACTACCCCGAACAGGCAAATCAGCATGATTTTCATATTTACACAAATTGACGTGGAATTGAGTGAGGATAGAAGGGAGAAATATGAAAAACCAAGGTCAAACTGATTCAATCAACACTAGTAACTATATTAGTTTTTCTAGAGTGGTACATAACCATGGTGCGTGACGAATGACCGCGTCAAATCTCCGTCTTCCCTTCCACCTACAAACTACTCCGTACTCCGTACTATCATACAATTCACACAGTTCACACCTCCTCGTGGCAGTTCGCGTCAGAGTCGGATCTGACCTGACCTGACCTGATCTGCTCTGATCTGATCAATCAGATTTCCACCTTCCATTCACTCTGCTATACTTCTTCCTGAACATCATCTTCCTCTTCGATTCACCCTTCGAATTGCAGGCCCCACCAATTCAATCTCTGACCATCACTTGTCACTAGAGACACCTTCTGTTCGTAAGTGTCAGCTGTCAGCCTCTTCTTTGTTTGCATCTCACAGCCTCGCGCACCTGGGCACCCGGGTGAGGGTGAAGAGGCGCCCTCCCAACGCGTCTCCGCCTGCCACACCCGCTCTGCTGCCTGTCCCCATTCCCATTTCCATCTTTCATTCCCATCCCATCTCATCCTCCCACTCTCCACTTTCCACTCGGCCCCACCGCCTTCGCGTTTGCCTGCGATTTCTATTTCTACTTCTACTTTTGAAATGCTGACCTTCGATCAGATAACTCTTCTTCTATCCTGGAACAAAGCCCTCTGCCGGCTCTGCTTTTATCCAGCCGGGCCGGTACTTGTTCCTTTTTTTCTTTCTTGATTTGTGTTTTTGCCTCTGTTATCAAGCCATTATCTGCTTGTACTCATTTTAGTGTCAACTTCCACCTACTGCGCCCGCAGAGAGTGTAAAGAGTGTATCTCTTCCGCCAAGATGGCGTCTGACAGAAATCTCGAAGTGGAAGATCTCCTTGGTGACATCGAAACACGCAAATTTCTCTACGAAGAAGACCTTGCCAGTCAAGTTGACCCCGAACAATTGACTGAAGATGCCAGAGTGCTCAGGGAGCTCGAGGCTCGACTCCAAGTACTCCTGGGGAATGATATCCCAGATGCTTCGACGGAGCCGGAAAATGACCAACCCCGTCCAAACCCACGGCCTGCATCACCCGTGGCACACACTGGAGCTTCGACCGCTTCATCCTCAACGGCCTCGCCTGGCCCATCGGCCAGCAATACTCCTGCTCGAGCTCCTACGAGCAATGGATATGGCCCCTCGCACCCTCAAACCCGAGTTACTCCCAAACAGGGCTGGCATGCAGATCGTGTTCAATCTCCGACTGCGGGCCCTTCATCAACCCCTTCTGCATTCCGATCTCGATTCATGCCTCAAACCAATGGGAATGGAGACTCAGAGCTTGATACCTCATCGGCCTCCGATGTATCTCGCAAGCGACCGCGTCATGACTCGATCTCCTCGCCGTTCGCTGCTCCTTCAAAACGACAGGCTCTAATTGACGAGTATGAAACTCGAATGGAGCAGTTGTCGGAAGACCTGGATAACAAGTTGTTAAAGATCCGCGAAGATTATGAGGAGAGGCGAAAGGACGTTGATGATCTTGAATTCAGGGCTATGGCCGGTGGAATCTCTATCTCGGAGGTCCTCGAGGCTCTACAAGAGGAAATGGAAGAAGAGGAGCGAGTTGTCCGGAGGGATATCAACCTGGAACGAGATGGAGCTATGGCTCGAAAACTACAAGCAGAGGATTTTGGCGAGGATGAGCCCGAGGCATATCCACCCAGCCAGTCAACCGCTTCTATGCACCCCTCTCTAGATCGACTCCCATTTCGACCAACGGATCCTCATCGATTCGATGGGACTTTCAGGCCTGCCTCGTCGATTCCAATTTCATACAACCGTCCTTACGCTCCTTATTCTCCTGGCTCTCCTGCAATGATGATCACAGGCGCGGGCCCTGCTAAGCAAGCTCGGCCACTCCCTGGCACTTACTTGGATGACGATCTTCAAGAAATCTCAGGGGAATCCTTCAATACGAAATTTGGAACTCAATTCAGAGATCCGAGAGGGTACGGATTTCCACATATGCCTTCTGGTCTCCTTAGTCCGCGAAAGTTTCCATGGGTACCGCCGGCGGTATCGCCCTATACTCGCGATGCTGCAGGCCTTGCAATGAGCACCTTAGACGAGGCAAAGTTGAACCTGGAGGATGACGACATCGAGTATGTATTTTATTCGATTTGTGCCCACGAGATTCTTCTGATTGAATACTGACATGATTCTACAGGCGCTACGAGGAGCAGCATTTTCCTCAGGACATCAAAAATCTACTCACGGGTATTAAAGATATCCGGGATGCCACAAATGCCGACACGGATGAGACCCCAAGTGCCCTCAAGGTGACTTTGATGAAGCACCAAAAGATCGGCCTGAGATGGATGAAGGCAAAGGAAGATAGCGTCCAAAAGGGTGGAATCCTAGCAGATGATATGGGACTCGGCAAAACCATCCAGGCGATTGCGCTCATGACGGCTCGCCCTCCCACTAACCCTGAACGACACCCGTGTATTATTGTCGCACCGAAGGCTCTTATGGAACAATGGAGACTCGAGATTGCCAGGCATGTCAATCCCGGCAAACACAAGCTGTCGGTCTTCATTTTCCACGATAAGACTCGCCGGACCCCATGGATGGACCTACGCAAAAACGATGTGATCATCACCACTTTCGGCACCTTAAGGGCCAACCACAGCCTTCTGGACAAGGCCGACGAAATGGAAAAAGCGGGCAGAGGTCCAGAGATCACCGACCTGTACCGTAGCCAAGCGGTCCTCTTCACGCCCAACAGCAAATTCCATCGAGTCATCGTGGATGAGGCGCAAAACATCAAAAACCCATCGTCAAAGAGCAACAAAGCGTGCTGCGCACTTAATGCGACCTTCCGTTGGTGTCTGACCGGAACACCCATGATGAACAAGCTGGACGACCTCCAGTCGCTTCTCAAATTCCTTCGAATCAGACCTTACAACCATAAGGAGAAGTTCAAACGAGTAAGTTCCAACAGCAGATCATGTTCACATTGTCATGGGCTTCCTTGGGAGCTCCAATTCCGGCGCAATAACATACTCGCGTTACGAGAATGAAACTAATCATGTGTGTACAGGATTTCCCCGTTCGTGTCGGAATGGTGGAGGAAAATACCATGCAACAGCTGCGCGTACTAGTCAAATCTGTCTGTTTACGACGTACAAAGACGTCTCAGATCGACGGCCAACCTATTCTCAACCTGCCGCCGAAGGTGATCGAAAAGGTCCATGTTGTATTCAACGAATTCGAGAACGCAGCGTACACCGAGCTGAATAACAAGACCCAAGAGAAGATCACCAAGCTGATCAACAATGGTACCCTTGGCAAGAACTACACTCATGTTCTAGTTCTGCTCCTCCGGCTGCGACAGGCATGCTGTCACCCGCAGCTGTTGGACATTAACACTGACGACATCACCACCGTCTCCGGGGTCGATCTAATCGCCAACGCAAAACTCTTGACGCCTGATGTTGTATCACGAATCAAGAATCTAGATGAAGAGGGCGACGAAGAAGCTGGGACGTGCCCAATTTGCATGGATAGCTCTGGAAATGCTGTCATTTACATTCCTTGTGGCCATTCGGTCTGTCGTGAATGCTTTGCGCGTATCTCTGACCCCGCGGTGCTTGCCCGAGATGATACATCGGGCCTGGTTAAGTGTCAGAACTGCCGTGGACAGGTCGATCCTGAAAAGATTACCGATCTTAACTCGTTCAAACAAGCTCATGATCCGAACGCAACGTCCGGCAATGAGGCCGGGAAGAAAGACGAGACTTCCGATGAAGACTCCGATACCGAATATGACTCCGAAGATGAGTCTGGCGAATCGGTGAAAAGGGGCAAGAGAAAATCACTGGCTGTGCTACGAAAGGCTGGTCAGAAGAATCAGAAGGAGAGACGCAAGTATCTCCGTCGTCTGGAGAAATCCTGGATTCCAAGTTCCAAGATCGAAAAGTCCCTGGAGATCCTGCAGGCAAACGAGGACCGAGGAAATGGCGAGAAAACCATTATCTTCAGCCAATTCACCTCACTGCTCGATCTCTTGGAAGTCCCCCTCAAGCGCCGTGGCTGGAAATATGTTCGATTCGACGGGTCGATGAAGGTAGATGATCGCAATGCCTCTGTTGCGGGTTTCACCGATGACCCATCGACGCGGATCATGCTCGTTTCTCTGAAAGCTGGCAATGCCGGTTTGAATCTGGTCGCTGCTTCGCATGTTATTATTTTCGATCCATTCTGGAACCCCTATGTTGAAGACCAGGCTATCGATCGAGCCCATCGCATCGGCCAAACGAGGGACGTCTTTGTACACCGCCTGCTAATTGAGGGCACTGTTGAAGATCGAATCGTCGAGCTTCAAGAGCAGAAGCGTGAGCTCATTGGCGGTGCCCTCGATGAAGGAGGCTCAATGAATGTGCAACGTTTGAGCGTTAAAGACCTAGCATATTTGTTTGTAAGTGAAACGACACCCCTGCTTCTAGTTCGAGGTTCTCGGCAATATTGGCTAACCTTTCTATTTCTCTAGGGGATTCAAGATGCTTGATGATTGGATGATGCTTGCTTGGAATAATGATTATGTTTCCAATCTACTTTATGTTTCCACGTTTGTCTTCTACTCGATGTTTTGTCTTGTCCGGAATGTGATACCCTCCCAGTCATGATCACCAGGTTTAAATACAAGTTGCTGGTTACAGGTGTTTAGGAAGATCTAGAATCTCACTTCTTTGCCGTGCTGCTACTGCTACGGCTTCTGCTTTTTATGGATATTCTGTCGGTCTTTTTTTCCGAAGTAGTCTATGGTGAGATTCTGTAGGGAGGAGCTTCGTACTAGTAACACCCAGTTGTACTAAGAGTAGACACCTCTCGCTCATTATGTAGCTCATTATGTAGCCCGGTTAGGTATGCACTCAATGCCAGAGACAAAGGATACATCAAAGTTGAAAGATTGTCTTGGACTTCATGGGTGAAAGGGTAGTTAAGAGACTTGGTTGCACTACTAACTACGGTTCACAACCGTGCAAAGCTTTTACCTCAGGGTCGCCGTTCAACATTCTAGTTGTTCACCAGATTGAAGAATGAAATCCAATTTGCTTGGCAAGCGCCTTTGTATTTTGGTATGTAGAAGTAAGGGTTTCTGGAGGGATGGATATGAAAGAGAACCTTGTTGAAAGAGGACTTGCTTTTTGTTTTAAATGCAGCACTCATTTCGGTGGGGGGATCGGGAAAAAAAGGCATTGAGATGGTAAGAGTCTAAGCTACTAAGGTTGGGGGGAGTGAAACAAAAAAAAAAGAAATGCATAATCGATCGTGCCGTCCCTTTCTTCAAACCGCCACTTTGCCCCAACCGCTTTCATTGTATCGTGATTCTGAGAACGGGATTTTGCCACGGGGGACGTAAAAACCAAATAAAAAAAAGAAGATCATCCGGTCGGGTGGAGGGCTAGTGCTCGTCTGATGGTCGTTTTAGAACTGTCGTGCGGAGCGTAGCCGGGAGTGACCGGAATTTCCGGGGATGAGAAAACGCCGGCATTGAGGAGGTATAGGGGCCGCTTTACAGGTCGGCATCGTCCTCATCGGGGAGGGGCATGTTGGCAGCGTCGTCCATCTCCTTCTTGTAAGCAGCGAGCTGCTCGTGGTCGACGGTGACCTCGGGAGGAGCGAGAGCGGGGGCAGCAACGAACTCCTGGAGGGGGGTGGTCAGTATTGATCTGGCGGTGTGCGATCATGGGTTAATTTAAGAAACTTACCAGCTGGGGGTTGCCGACCAGCTTGCGAGCGAGCCACAGGAAAGGCTTCTCGAAGTTGTAGTTGGACTTGGCGGAGATATCGTAGTACTGGAGGTTCTTCTTGCGGTGGAAGGTGATGGTCTTGGCCTTGACCTTGCGCTCCTTCACGTCAACCTTGTTACCGCAGAGAACAATGGGGATGTTCTCGCAGACACGGACGAGGTCACCTGGATAGTTGTTAGTTTCAAATGATCCAACAAGACAAAGACAAAGACCAAATTAGTTGCAGAGTGATCGCAATACTCACGGTGCCAGTTGGGAACGTTCTTGTAGGTGATACGGGAGGTAACGTCGAACATGATGATACCGGCCTGGCCGTTGATGTAGTAGCCATCACGGAGACCACCGAACTTCTCCTGACCGGCGGTATCCCAGACATCGAACTGGATGGTTCCCAAGTTCTATCGCATCGCTAAGTTAGTCGACCGTCATCGGAGCGGGGTCTTCGGCGGGGCATAGCATACGGTAGTGAAGGTGAGGGGGTGAACTTCGACACCGAGAGTGGCAATGTACTTCTTCTCGAATTCACCAGTCAGGTGGCGCTTGACGAAAGTGGTCTATGTGGTTGGTTACGTTAGCGATGGCGTTGCGCGGGTGAGGCGAGCGTTGGGCAGATATTTTCCATCTTTGTTGACTAGATGGCGGGGCATGGGAGGGGATGAGAGGAGGAGGGATGATTGTTTCGGAAGAAGCGCAATGAGACGATCCAAGATAACATCGAAGGCTGATGACTTTGATGATGATCGCAAGGAGGTCGACATGGCCCCTCGCGAGGAAGTGAAGCCTGGGGAGGCTCTGTTTTGAATTGATCTTACCTTACCAGTACCACCGTCACCGACGAGGACAAGCTTGAAGGTAGGAGGAGTAGATTGGTCACCCATGGCGAATGTGATGTCAAAGACGGGATTCTGGGGAAAATAGGCGGAACGAAGATGAGAAACGTTGGTGGGGGGGAGGAGAAAGAGGAAGGGGAATAATAATGCGAGAGCGCGGGTGTTCAGGGCTGCAATTTTTGCCAGCTTAGTCATCCACGGCGGTCCAAGTGTGGCCTGACGTAGTTGGTGTTCACTTTCAGTAGGGCTACTCATACATTTACATTTACATATTCACATTATCTTCACTTTTACAACAAGTAGTAGACAGAACTAATGAAAATGAGTAAAGCACTATAAATCAGATAAATCCATAATTCATTATTCATCTTGAAAAATAAAAATAAAAGATAACAAAAGGGCTGAACGGCTGTACATGTCAGACGGCGCCGCCTGTAGCCACGGCAACAGCAAGGAGGCAAGTCTACAGAGGAACAAGATGACACCCCAAAAGTCCTCGACCTCCCCAATTGCGCCTGGGGGTAAGTTGCAGATCTAATGAGCTTGTCCCTGATCCACTCTCGTTCTTCCGTACTACTTTGACCGACACGGCGCGCTAGAAGAGAAAAGCGGTTAGCAGATGGCGCAGGTAAAATGGTCCAGAGTCTCCCAGGAGTGGGAGTTCGTCCAAGATCAACACGTACCCCTTCGTTTTGCTGGACGGTCTCGGCAACCTTGGTCAGTCGCTCGTGATTCAGCCAATTCGCATCACCAAAGCTCCGAATGCTGTCTCCGGCCTTCAGACCTGCCTGAGCCGCTGGGCTGTTCGGTTCCACGCTATTGACCTTGGCAAAGGGCGTCCCTAGCGTGCCCGCATCTGCAATGCTGGTCGGCGTGGCTGCAACTGGCGCCGGCACACCGGACGGCACACTAGATCCATTCGTGGTCGCAACACCTTGCGCATTTTGTAACTGTGCAAAATGCGCGTGAAGACCCTTCTCCAGATACTTCATCACTTCCTTGTGGTCGTTTTGTAGGTGGATCATTCGGACGCGGGTGGTTCGGACTGGGTTCTCGTTTTAGCACCTCGTAGTTGATCAGCACCGGGTCTTTTGCGCACCTTGGGCGATGTCAATGTCGTCGCGCGGGTATCCGTCGAAAGTTGTAAGGGTCGATGTCATGCTAACATTATGCTTCATTTCCAAACGAGTCAGTCGGTCAATCTTGTCGGAAGGCGGGGTTCGTAGCTCTCACCGTCTTGAGGACGCCGCTCAGTGCAGTCAGCTCCTCCTCGATCCGTTCCTTCTCCTGCATCAGTTCGGGCATAGACAGCTTGGATGCGTCATAGGGGGCACCCCCGGACGTTGGTCCGGAGGCGACGGTAGGAGCGTGGATGTTATCGTCCATGGGGATGCCCATAGTCGAAGTAGAAGTAGAAGGTGGGGAAGATCAAAGCATCGCGGCGTCAAGGGCGGTGGGTCTCGCTTCAATTTATATAAGCGCTGCCGCCTGGCGCGCTGACCATTGCAGAGACGCCCATTGATGAATGTTAGCACTGTCGAGATAAGCGTATTCATGAAGATATATTGTACTAGTATTAATTACTAATTAGAAGTTTAGCTCCAGGGCAACTGGTAGTATACTACTAGTAGTAGTACTAGTAGTACCTGATAACTATATACTCTACTTCCTAGGAGTATATATCAGAGTCCATTCAACTTTACTACTACTTTCAGTCATCACATAGTCAACTGTATCCTCTGAAAGAAGGTATTCTTAACGGAGTACGTACTTAGTAGTAGTAAGCGATTGTTCTTTTACCATCAAATACAATCGCGTGACTCCCGAGGTCCAGGGCTGGTTTTCACCAGCACCCGGGAGCATAAACTTCACTCCGCAAAGATTTGTCACGGAGGTTCAACTTTCAATCGGGGCTCAAGTTCCACCAAATTTCCTTCCAGCCCTACACACAAAGGCAGATCCCTGTCATGAGCCTAGCAACCCGATTTGAATCTCACCTGTTTAACTGCCTCACGCCATGACGTACATGGATGAGAATCAAATGGCCGGACCTCCTGCGGAATTCTCTCAGCTGCCTGAAACCGCAATGCTTTCAGGCCCGTTCAGAGTCAACCGTCCGCCATGATCTCCTTTCATTAACTCAAGGAATACATGATACAAGTACTCTCAAGAAGTTTACCGTCCAATGCGACTTTGTCTTGTTGCTGTGCTCCGTCGCGACTGCCAAACCATGAGATCGACTTCGGGTCCACCGATTTGTTTTGATCGGGTTCATCCTCGCCCGTCTTATCATCTCTCCTCATGACACTTCAAGTCGAGTCTTCAGACTGCAATCACGGGCTGGACCCTTGGAGGCACGATGATTCGCGGCGATGTAGATGATCCAGATGATGCATCCGAGAGCAAGAGACCATTGCTGGCCACACAGAAAACACCAGAGGCGACCGGCAACGAGCAGGATCAAGAACCCTCACCAAAGCCGGCTCCAAACCTCCCGTTCAGAAAATGGATGGACAGCTTTCGCACGCGCAAGCGAATACCCCCAACGATCCCGGAAAGATTCGTGGCAGGCTGGCCGGACTCAGCCCCATCGGACATATCCATGCAGAACCAGTTCCCGTTTCCTGCCTTGTCACAGGAGCAGCATTGGGAAAGAACTTCGAATCATTCCTCGCACCTAGGGACTGTGAAAACTACAACTCTGAGCATCGCGAGTCCGAGTGTGGCGAGATCTCGAGCCAATACCCAGAGTACAACTAGCCAGAGTGGCACGTCGCCCGTTCGAGCTTCAGCAGACAGCTCTCAATCAACATCAAGTACATATGTGGATGAAGCCACAGAGCAACGCGCGACAAAAAGGCGCCAGCTTCTACGAGAGGTTCTTTCAACGGAAGCTGACTATGTTCAGGGCCTGACTGCCCTCACCGGGGTATACTCTGCCCTCCTATGCTTCAACGACTCGGACGAATACAAGAAGCTAATGAAGTTCAAAGGTACTCCCAATGCTCAACATCAGACCTCAGATATATCATAATATCCAGAGGATCCGCGAGATCCATGAAAACTTCTTGGCTCAACTCCAAATGATCTCACCCATGTCGGCTGGCCCGATCCCAGAAGGCCCCCCGGATTTCCTTCCTCGGAGTAGTATTTCCAAGCGACTGAGCGTGCCTGGCCTTAGAGGTCTTCAAAATAGATCTCTCAGGACTCGGAAGTTCAAAGCGGCATTTGATCAGCATCTCCAAGCTCTTGTTGCAGAACCGATGGAATGCCTTGAAGTAGTACGCGAGATTGACAAGCTGGTTAGTCACTGCACACAATGCCGCACTCCAGAAAGAGTCCTAAGTTTACAATTATACTGCAGTCCGTGTCCTTTTCCGCCTACGAGGAATTTTGCAGCAACTATGAACTTCTCACGCAAGACGTGGCCCTCCTACGCCGCTCAGTCCCCAACTGGATAGTCTTTGAGCAGGGAATTGAAGCCTTGTCAAAATCCGTTGTCTCGACCGAGAGCCGCAAGAATGACGACAACCGCTCTATGTTAATGAATGATTTGATGATCAAGGCATGTAACTTCTTCACCCCGAAAAAGATAATTTGAAACACTGACAGATTTGTCAGCCAATCCAACGCCTTTGCAAATACCCTCTTCTCCTTCAAGACCTCCTTCGAAGTACCCCTGTTGGTGATTGTCCAACCTCTCACGATGAGATACGTCAAGTTTTGGAAAGCCTTCGTATAATGGTAGCACGAATCAACTCGGCAACCGGCAACCCGATCAACAAAGATCGAATTCATAAAACTATACTGCTGCAAGAGAAGATTGACTTTTCCGAAACGGTATGTGCCCCCGAAGCCCAGTGGATTTATGAGCTGACATGGTGAAATGAATGGCAGTTCCTTCAAGATGTATATAAAGAGCTTGGTCCAATGACTTTATGTGGTGTTCTGCATGTCACCTATCAGACGCCGCAGCAGACAATTGGTGATTTCATGGTCTGCATACTGTTCAAGTGCTATTTTCTCCTGGCAAAAGGGACCGATGATTCCAGGCGCTTGGAAATAGTTGCCTGCATCTACATCGATGACCTGAAAATGGATTACATCCAGAACGGTCGAGGTATGATCGCCTCTGCTCAGTCTCATTGGGATAAAAATCTAACATTCTCAGGTCTTTTCTGCTACGGGTGTCCCTTCTCATGGAAGTTGATTTTCCAAGAACAAGAAGAGAGCTACGAGTTGGTCCTAAGTGCATCATCTGCCGCAGAAGAGAAACATTGGAAGACCGAGATTCTGAGATCTTCTGCGTCACTGAGCGAGATGGCCAGACCGGGCGGAGCATGGGATCCGCGCAGGTATTCCTTCTTCAACTTTGTTCTGGTTCCCCTGGATCGAGTTCAGTTTTCGGTGTCTTCTCTCGCCCGGAGATCGTCGATGGATTCTATGTCGATATCGCGCAAGTTCAACATCCAACAGGTCGTTATTAAGAAGACACACTACCCCCACAATCACGACGAATCCACCAATCCACCAGGGAGTGAGATCGAAAGACCGAAGACGCCAATACGCGGCATGTTGAATATCACTGCTCGACGGATTGACAGAATCCGGTTGGAGAAGGCGATCGCGAATGTGTACACTCGTGATGTGCTACCCTTTCCAGGTATGGGGCTGGGCCGAGGAGACTTGTTTCGTCGAGGATCGCTCATGCGGCGCCTCAGTTTCCGCGGAGGCTTTAACCGAAGGTCTACTTCTGGAAGTGCATCTCACACCGGACCACTTGTGATAGATGGGAATTCCGTCGCGGAGTATGAGTGCGAGGAAAAGGAACTGATGGGAGGTCAAGATGGATGTGACGACCCGGAGACGGAGCACGCGTCACCCAAGAGCCCCCGAACACCCACGTCAATGAGTGGCCGCTCCAAGACCCTCCGACTTCGAGGTTCAAAGAAGGATATGGGGTCGGCGGTCACATCACCACGCAGCGAGAAGCGTTCGAGTCAGGGCAGTGCTGAGCTGTCACCGATGCGGAAGAAATGGACGTCACCTTTGAGCCTGTTTGGTGCTCTCTCACCGAAGGGATTGGTACGAGCGCGACCCACGATGGGCCCGCCTGGGACAGGGGAGTAGATGAAGGTGGAGGTACTTAGGTCATGGGTGGGTGGGTGGTGTATGGTACGAGTATTCTGGTAGTTTCGAGCAGGGGTGGGGGAAAGAGGAAGTGGAAGCCAGGAGGCATTGTTATTAGCTTGGCACCACGTAATGTGGAATAGAGACAATCAATTGAATTCAAAGTGTCTCCACTGGTGTACAGTACTAAAAGTAGATGACGTTGTAGAAAAGCAGGGAGCCGCTGAGAAGGGAAAGCTCGCTGATGACCAGCTCCAGCACTGACGTCACTGTCCATCATCCCGCTCTTTTAAAGCTTTCCCCGCTGCCACTTCAACTTCACTCACTTCACTCAATCACTCAACCTCCTTTTTCTCATAACTCACTCAATACTTCATTCCAATTCCAATTCCAATTCAAGTCTCAATATGGCTCGCGGAAACGATACTGCCTCCAAGGTCTTCTACAAGGGCAAGTCCGAGGACTTCGTTGTCTTCGTTGACGATCTCGAGATCCTGAAGAAGTGGAGAAATGACCGCAGCATCCCGCTCGCTGATGTCGTGAATGGCTGGAAGATCTTCGTCACACACCGGTATGTCTTCTTATACCTATCTCTCATATCACTTTACAAGCCTAGAAGATGCTAACCTAACTCTCAACAGTCACGGTGCCCAGGGTATCATGGACGGTGCCTCCAAGGCCACCCTGGAGGACGAGTTCGGCTCCCACAGAGAGGAGGACTGCATGGCCAAGATCCTGGAAGGTGGCGAGCACCAGGCCGTTACAGTAAGCCAAGCCCAATTCGAGAGTTAATTCAACCCGTCCTCGTACTAATCATGCCACACCAGGCCCGCGAGCGCGAGGGAGGCAAGAACGACTCCCGGTAAATCAATGCTACAATTCAAGCATGATGGAACAGCACATACCCTTTCTCCTTGGATAATCGCCATATTTCTTTGATTCCATCACCGTGCTGTCGGGGCTGTGGACTGTTCATACATCCACCAGCACCGACTGCCACCTTTCTTGCAGTACAATGCGGGAGATTCGTCGTCGATTGAAAGCTCGGCCTTCAGAGTGATGTGGGATGTAATGGTTGAATCAGGAATATGGGTTGATGTGCATCCTAGCAGTTACAGGCTACGATACCTGAAATATCATGACATAACGAAAGGCGAGCTATGGAACTCGTCACATATGTATTCCATATACCATGAAAGTTCAAACAACTCGTCTTCCTGTAGAATTGGTAGAATTGCTGTAGAATTGCTGTTGTCTCAAATGTTCTGCAAGATAGCTGCCTAGCATGCGGAGGCTGCATGTATCCTACCCCTCCAACTGCCAAGATTCATTGAGCCCATTGGGCATCTTCCTACCGGGCCATTCGGATGAGTTCAACCTTAGGGGAGGGGTATATCGTACTGCCAAACCTCCAGTCGAAAGGCCATAGCTTGACGTGCTGTGTCAAGATGGAGGTGAAGTCGAGGGCCCCGGGGCTATTCATTGCATTATCTAGACAAGAGACTCGGACATCACAATCATAATGCATTATTGTAAGAACCAAGTAACTAGACAACTTCTTCTGCATCAGCATGTAAATGCCCATCCAAGTCGGAACTAAGACCACCAGCAATCGAGCTCGTTTGAGCCCTCCGCTGAACAACCCAACTCCCCAACTCAGCCCAAACAGCCTCTTTCTGCGCAAAACTCATCCCAGCAGCCAAAGCACTGGTAGTCGTCGCAACAAAAACAGGCGCTCCATCCCAATCAGAACAGCCAGTAACCCGCCCCATATTCTCCGCATCATCTTGCCATCCATACCGAAACTCCGCTTTACGAATCGCGCGCCCATGCCTGACTCGCCAAATAGCTTCCCATATACCCTTGCCAACCAGACACACTGCCTCGGGCCGCTGAGCTGCGATTTTGGCTTCGAGAATAGGCACGCCCGCGTCCATCTCGGCTCTTGTCAACATGCTCGCGTCGCGAGTTGGTCTTGCCACGATGTTCGTGTTGCCGATGTTGTAGAGGCTGGGAAGTTTGTATGTGTCGGAGGGCAGGTGGCGGATTGGTGTTATTCCTGAGGCGTGGAGGAGTTTCCAGAATAGATTGGATGGGTGTGCGTAGGAGTAGCCGGTTGTACCGGTTAAGGTTCCTGGGTTCACGCCTACGAGGAGGAGTGTTAGGTTTGCGGGGATTGTGTCGCGGAGGAGGGAGTCGGCGGCTGTTGAGGGGGTTGATGGCGGGGAACCATTGCGACGGCGAGGCTTCTTCGCTGGGGATGTCTTTATTACAGTAGAGGTGGTAGAGGAGGAACGAGAGCGAGTTGTGCGAGTTGTTGATGGCGGGTGGGTAATGCTGGTGGTATTTGAGAGGGCTTCCGAGATGCTTGGGTCAGTTCTTTGCCGCTTGAGGCTGGCCGATTTGATGGCGGATCCAGTGGCCTTGTTGTTCGAGTGCATATATTGATTCAGCTTGCCATTGAAGGTAGTGGTTTTGTTGACTGGGACATCTTCCGTCTCTGGATCGATGTCATGTTGCACCTCTGAGCAGCCTTCTTGCGAGGGGTCGAGGGGAGACATTTCAATCAACATACACGAGACTGTGCTCTATAATCAGTTCTGGCGATTAGTCTTAGGTTCGGGGGATGTAATCAACATGGTGTCCATAGATTTGTGGCGATGCACACTCTGGGATGACATCACGTGCACGTATTGAAGCCATAAATATCAGGTGTCACTTAGCTTTTCGTCGAATAAATGCGAGGTAAAGTAATAAAACCAGGAAAGCGATTGTAGATAGTTACTTGGTAGGAATTATATTGATTTCAATATAAGACTGGATTTTAGAAGATTCGCAAACAAATGCCGTCAACAAATCTTACTACCGGGGTATGCGGTTCTCGACATCGAAAGATCAAATAGTCAATGTATTCAAAGCAGAGCGGGAACGTGATAGTTATTGTATGTTCATTGTCGTTCATTATTACTAGTATGTACATGATCTGCGTCTGGAGTGATCATTATTCCAGACCGAATAGGGATGCTATGCTTTGAGCAAGCCTGAGCGCTTTGGTAATGTCCATGGCTCTGCACACACAACCTGAACATGATGTTAGCATTCAAATTTGCGATAGGGAAATTTAAATATCCGAATCAACATACCTCGCCTTCGCTATATGCCCAAAAATATACCCCAATTCCCACTAAATAGTATAAAGCCGGATCGGTGCCTTGGTAGAGTAGGGCTGCGAAGAGAGCGCTGAGCGGGTAAACAACCAGTCGGATTTCGATGCTGCGATGCGGAAATGTTCCAGCAAGAGGTCTTAATGGCCATTCCCAGGCTAACCCAACGATGCCCATTATGAGATTGAGGATTTGGAGGACAGGGACCGGCGCGACCGCAGCATCGAGGTTCTTGGATATGAAATCCCAAAACACCTTTGGCCAAATGAAGCCTTCGATTGCGCTGGCAATTTGGTCTATTGGAAACGACATGTTAGTCGCTTTGCATAACACTAAAGCCTAGAGAGAAATCCCATAGAGACTTACAGGCTGAGGCTGCGAGGATAATTAATCGCCCCCAGTGGTTCTTGATGAGCCTTCCCATGGCGGCGCGTTATTCTGTAGGATATCGATAGTTGTAGTTGAACCTCTCGTCCAGCGAAAGATTATAATAAAAGGCGAGGGAGGACTCAAAGCGGCATGCGCTCAGACCGAACCGATGCGACGCCCAATGTAAAGCCGTTTTGATATTTGTGCAAATATCAACGGCCCATAAGATTCACCGAGTGAATTTTAGAAAGGCATCAAGTAAGGTTGTGAGTGCTGATATCAGGACGTTGTCATGATGCCATGGTAGAGGCAGAGTACTGGAGTGGGATGCTGCAGTACCAGCAGGAGGGGAATGAATACATTCTATACTTAGACCCGCCCAGCTAGGTGCAGGGGAGCCAGTGTGAATCAAGCCAAGCTACAAGAATACTGCAATGCGCCAAAAAGGTGACCGATGTACGTTGGCGACTCTCGATGGGCGGCATCTCGAGAGTTGTAGTAGGGCTCGCTGTGATCCGCACAGATGCATCTAAGCGCCGGGGGCCAATCAGTGCCTTGGATAGGGTCTGATCTTTGACATCCCCTCACCTGGATTTTCTTCATCAGGGTTGATGTGCGGTGTGATTGGGGGATGGGCGATGTGACGGAGCGGAACGCGATACGCCCGTGCACAAATCAGAAGCCGCATAGTTGTGACTTGGCGTGATGAGCTGCAGGTCGAAGCACGCGCTTACAAGTGAGGGGGTTGGGGCTTCACGCACACTCTGATTGTCAAGAAGGACTTTTTGGTGACTATTCGGAAGCTATACATACATCGCCCTGCCTATGCATTTCCAGGTTGTCACAGAGACATGATGTTGAATTTACAATGCGACGGGGTCAGATGACCAACCCAGTCCTGACTCGATATGGTCCAGGTTTCTGTTTCACACCCGCTTCTCTGTACCACTGGTGGCGTGTCATGCTCAAATGGAAATGTAATTGTGATGGAGAAGGTGATGTGCGATGCCAAGTGGAACCAGGATTGCCAGTACGAAGTGGAAAGCATTTGGGGGAGTCGAGATAGTGGTAGAGTCACGCCACTATCAAGCTTAGAGAGGCTATAATTGGATTCAGTACGGAGGAACTTCACTCAAACGGTGCCTTAACCGACAAACTTGAATGATATACCCTCCTCACCGACTCGTATTGCCCCGGAGTTCCCGTGTGACGATGGCCGGCGGCTGCAGAATGTCTTCTATAGGCTCACACTAAGGTAACGCTTCGCATTAGCTTCATTTGGCGTCGACCATTCACCATCCTAGCCATTATTCTTTTGCATGGCTTGCCTCCTTCCTTTTTGTTCGGAGCCTTTCTTTGGTGGCCTCGGACTGGTTGTTGCTGTCGAAGCGTTGCCCCGCCATGGAGCTACCCAAAGCGAACATGGGTTTGGTTCACTCCCTGGGGAGGAGTGGCAGCCAATTTGCATTTTTAGATGGAATTCATTTTCTCCCTGCTAGTACCCCGTAATGAAAACGTAGATCAAAATAGAAATACTAACTAGTCAACTCCCACTGACCCACAGCTGTAATTCCGTCCCTAACTTATGAGATCACTGTGGGCTGCCACGTTCAATGCAAGTCAATATTCTTGTTCGATCCTGGCGCCAAGATGGTTGATTACGGTTTCTTCGTACAGCAAGCAGTCTTTGAAACAGGGCCAAGAATAATGGTAGATATGGCAACGGAGAAAAATGGTAAGATTTGACGAGCTTAATCCATAAAACAAGTCAGATAGCGAGCACCAGCCTCCTATTTTGGGCATTGAAAGGGTTCTGGGACCACGAGGCCACACCTATCACATCGTGGAGCAACCATTGCGAGCGAAGGGATTTTGCAGAGCACGGACATAGAGTTTAGTGAATCGATTGGTCTAGGAAGCCACTGGCTTTTCGGTTGCTGTGCCCGCCAGAAGCGATGTAATTATAGATCTCCCCCCCTCACCCCTGCAGGTAAAACCACAACGCTGGGATTCCTCAACCTCCATCCACCTTTGGCCTCACCTTTGCCCAGTCTGCCCGTCTATTCCAACCATGATCGCACAGTACCCATGTACCTCCAATACTATACCGAGTAACTAGACACAATACCTTGTCTTTGGGTACATACCTCATTCCACCCTGTGGTAGAGCAACGACTTCTGCGACCAGGGTGCGACAGCTTCAAACGAATCGCGACGACCGGTTGCATCAGTACCAACCTGAAACTGAAGGCTTGACCTGTTCTACCGATTCTCATAATCGTGAAGCAAGCTCTTGATTCTAAACATCAACAAGAAGTACCCCGGTCGGTGGGGAAGGCTACGATCCGCGTCAGGTTCATGGAGAAGCGACGACGCCGACGACCGATCTACTTACGCTTCAACTAATTCGGCCCTTGAGCCTACCCAAAAAGAAAATCAAAAAGTGTTGCTCTTTTTGATCATTTCGACTTAGAGTTTCGTCGACAGACTCAGGTTGCTGGTCAACCGCCACACTTGTCTCTCCTTTGCACTCCAAGTCGTCGCTGGCCGACGCCCCCAACCACCCAAGACGACAAAATGGTCGCATCTAATGATTCTTGGCTCAGAAAAGCCGACTTGACACCTTCAAAAATTCTTTTCTATATTGGATTCTGGGGGTTCCATTTCGGCATTTTTGCTCTGGGATGGTGAGCCTTCGAACCCGCACTAAACCAATACGTGCCTGGCTAATGTGAAAATTAGGTATTTGCAAGCTTCAAGCAAAAAGTTAGAAGGTCTCAACGTCCTCAAGTACTCTGTCTGGATATCTAGAGGTGCTGGGCTTGTTCTCTCAGTCGATGCAACGGTGATCCTTTTGCCCATGTGCCGCAATGTCTTACGATGGCTCAGACCTCAGATCAGGTGGCTCCCGCTAGACGAGTCAGCTTGGTTTCATCGCCAAGTTGCTTATTCTTTGCTCGTATTCTCTGGGATTCATACTGCTGCTCATTATGTTAAGTATGTTGGGGACTCAATGCTCGTACCGAACTCCGACTAACAGATATCAGCTTTTACAATATCGAGAAGAACCAGGTTCGCCCCGAACTGGCTGTTCAAATTCATTATACTCAAGCAGCTGGTATCACAGGACATGTCATGTTACTTTGCATGCTGTTGATGTATACCACCGCGCATCATCGTATCCGTCAGCAAGCCTACGAAACCTTTTGGTACACGCATCATCTTTTCATCCCCTTCCTACTGGCTCTCTATACCCATACTACGGGATGCTTTGTGCGCGACACCGCGGAACCTTTCTCCCCATTTGCCGGTAAGCAATTCTGGGATCATTGTCTAGGATACGAAGGCTGGAGATGGGAACTTGTGGGTGCAGCTTTCTACCTCTGTGAGCGACTCTACCGCGAGATTCGCTCTCGCCGAGAGACAGTGATCACCAAGGTTATCCGTCATCCATACGGTATGTGCCATAGAGCCCATTATATCCAGTATATCTCCTAATTATCATTACAGCTGCCATGGAAATTCAATTCTACAAGCCAAGTATGAAGTACAAGGCTGGGCAATGGCTTTTCCTTCAAGTACCCGACGTGTCCAGCACACAATGGCACCCTTTTACCATCACATCCTGTCCCTTTGATGAATACCTCAGTGTTCATGTCCGCCAAGTGGGAGATTTCACCCGAGCTCTCGGAGACGCGCTTGGGTGTGGTCCCGCCCAGGCCCGTGATCTCGAAGGTCTCGACCCGATGGGAATGTATGAAGTCGCCCTTCAAAATGGACAGATGATGCCTAAGCTTCGTATCGATGGCCCATATGGTGCACCGGCTGAGGATGTTTTTGAAAACGAAATCGCTGTTCTCATTGGAACAGGAATTGGCGTCACCCCCTGGGCCTCGATTCTAAAGAATATTTGGCACCTGCGCTCCAGTCCGAACCCCCCGCGTCGATTGCGTCGTGTTGAGTTCATTTGGATTTGTAAAGACACTTCTTCCTTCGAATGGTTCCAAGCCCTTCTTTCCTCTCTGGAAGCCCAGTCGGCCACAACTGCTGCCCACGAAGGAAGCACTGAGTTCTTGCGTATTCATACCTACCTCACACAGCGCCTGGACGATGATACCGCTGCAAATATTTACCTAAATTCTGTTGGTCAGGCATTGGACCCGTTGACTGAACTGCGAAGTCGCACAAACTTTGGCCGTCCGGACTTCAAACGCTTGTTCACAGCCATGCGTCTTGGTCTCCTTGATCAGACCTATATGCGAGGTCTACAGAGTGGATCGACCACTGAGGTTGGTGTATACTTCTGTGGTCCGAACATGGCAGCCAGACAGATCAATGATGCGGCCAAGGCTTCGTCGACGAAGGATGTTAGGTTCAAGTTTTGGAAGGAACACTTTTGATTTTATTATGCTTATTTTTCCCCGATAATGCGGTGCCTTTCATGTGGTACGATTAGTCTTCCATTCCAAGCGCATGGAAAGCCAATCGTAGCCCACCACGAACTTACGAGTGACGATTCTCAGTTTTGTTTTCCTTGGATTTTTCCTTGTTACCTCTGCTCGCACGGAGTTTACATTGGACAGTGCGACGTCCTGTACTATAGTTATCGACGACAGTAGTTTTGAATACCGAGAATATTGTTTGACAGGCATGATTTCCATTCGTTGCTGATTTACATAATAGTTGTAGATACAGCATTCAAAGGTCTTGCAACCGTGAGGCCTGAAGTAATTACAAGAGGTGAGTTTCCCCTTCGGTCTTCATGGGTTTTACCCCTGCGACAGTAGCTCTGAAAGAGCTGCTGAGGATTTATTTTCTAATTATTTTTTATCAGATCGAGTCTGATGATCTTCCTCGAAGCTGTTTTGTCTCTCTGCAAGGAGCGCTTGAATTCCGTCCTCGATGTCCACATGAATACGCAGTTGCTTCTCAGTCATTGCATAGTACAGTTGACGAAGATCATCAAAAAGGAAGCCAGTGGCGTTTGAATTTATCGGAATGATGTGACGAATTTTATCATGCTGTAGGTACTGGAAGGCAAGCATGAATAGCTGCTTCGACCAAGGGCAAGCTCGAATAGCGCGATAGAACACAGCTTTTGCAGCGTCAATATCTTGTGCATGGTAGACCTCGAAGATGATATAGAGCTTCCAGGTCATGAGATTTGTTCGTGCACTTCCTGTACCGATGTTATTGCGCATCTGTTTATCGTAGGGTTTCATCGAATCTCGGTTCATATTCTCGCCAAGTGCCTTTTCAAATGCAGCTCGCGTGGAATGGTGAGTGGATCCAGCCCAGGTTGGACGACATAATTCAGACCAAATCGAGAGCAAATGAGTGGTGATGGGAACTGTTTGCGCGGCCGCGGCCGACAAGGCGTAATAGTTATCGAGCGTATACCGACTTTCAGAATTTTTGGTGAGCAAGTTGACATTTCGAATACGATCGAGTATATTGAAGCGAGACTCATTCCAGGTGAAAAGCGATAGAAATATCGTGTTGTGAGGGAACAAAGATACGCTGTCTTGGAGCATTGCTCGAATTTCAAGTGCCTTCAACCGCGACGACCTCGTACTGCAATGGAAAAAGAGCAGCCTGGCCCTAGCCTGATGAAGAAGCTCGATGATATAGGGTTTCGATTTCTGGTCCTCGACTGGGAGGCTATTTGACTTTTCAAGCGCATAGGAGTAAATTTCAAGCGCGGCCTGGATATGATATTTCTCGGTGAAGAGCAATAAAGCGAGGCAATCGGTATAAGCGACAAACGCGGGAAGCCGCCTATACCCCAGAGCGAGCGCCTGGCAGTCGCGCAGGTACTACATAGAATTAGAATATGCATAAGTCATTGAGAAATTTCATGGCTTACCGATTTAACTTGAAGAGTCGAGGTGGGGTTGCAGGCCACACCTGTCGATTGAATATTATTGTATGCATCCTTATCTATGCTCTGCACAGGAATAGCATGCAATACATACGAAGCTCGGGAGTTATCACCCTGCTGAAGAAGCTCCCAAGCCCAAGAGTTCCAAAGGATTCCTGAGTCAATCTTCAGATCGTCTGAGAACTTTTGGCTCCATGAAATAGAACTTGACCAAACTTGAACAGCGGCGTCGGGTGAACCATTTCTCCATTCCATCAAAGCAAGGGCATTACATATTCTGAGACTGGATGTCCACTTCTTGAGCAAGGTCTTAGCATATTTCTTTGCTTTTTTTTGATCCCGTGCAAACATAAGCCCGAGAGTATACTCGGCCAATTCGTCATCGAATGCTTCACGAGTAGGGCCACGTTCCACCAAGGACCGTAGCGTCATTTGGACCCATTCTTGATCAATAATTGAAGATTTGGAGGACTGGTAGTCTTGGTGCAATGATCCAAATGAGTCGAACCAGGTATTAGGCTCCGGGAACAAAGTGCATGTGGTATGCAGGAAATTTGAAACCGGGAAGCGAAGAGGCGAGGTCGAAGTTCCAGCATCCTTTTCATCCGCTAACCAACAAGAGAGACCTGGCTCCATGTGGTCTATTGAGTCGTTTTTGAGAAAGTTATCCGCACTCCACAAATGAGTTGTTTGTATATTGCCAGGTCGTGTCAAATGCGGCAAATGACAAAAGTATAAGAAGCTCTCGAATAGTTCATCTGGAAAACCAAAGTCGTGAAATAATTTCAGGACTCGGTCGAGATCAGAGAAGAGCACGACTGTGTAAGCATCGTCAACATATTGCTCCTGCTCATCGACGCCATGGCTGGATTTCAGCTGGTCGAGAGTTCGAGATGGCAGCCGTGATGATAGGGTACATTCTTTCTCGGCTCTTTCCCAAGAGTCCATCAGAGATGAAACTTCAACACGATGTTTGTTTTCGTGAAGAGCATAGTTGTGGGCAGGATTTGATGGATTGTCAACCCAGCCTCGCCATGTTAATGATCCATTCTCGCCAACACGTGGCACTTCATCCTCCCAGTAGCTGCGAAAAGAAGCGAGAGTACCAACATCTGCTACCTGTTGAGACTGTGGTTGTGGTTTGAAGCATGTGAACTCGAGTACTGCCTGCCAGATACCAACAGCTAGTTCCAAATATCCCGCTTCACGCAGAAAAAGTGTCATACGGAGGAATAGGTAGCATTGTACTTGGTTCTTGGCCGGATTCGCAGCGGATGCATTAAGCTCCAGACACTCGGAGAATGTCGCCATGAGCTGCTCAAAATCGAAGTTTTGGAAGTCCGTCTGACGGAAATTAAGATAAGTGACCCACAGACTGACGCATTCAGAGTTTTCTTGCAAAGTCTTGTTCCATTGAGAAAGTAGCTTTTTGGCATCCCATAGATGTGCGCCTTCTTGGAGTCTTCCTAGCAAAAGGCTGTCCTTATTTGGGCTGGTTGCAGACTGCTTAATTGCCTTTTCGTAAATAGACAACTTGACGGCTGCCACACTTTGCTGTTCATTATAGGTTAATGGGCGCGAGTCCTCCTCTGGCCCGAGAATCAAAAGATCTTGATGATCAATTAGCCTCAGCCATCCAGCAACATCTGTAGGATTATCCTTCACGGAGCGCAATAGTTCTGCATGACGGGCCTTGCGTTCAGCTGAGTTACTTTCGTCTTCAACAATTTCATCATCAACCAATTCCATGTGTTGTGGAATAAAATCCTCCTCTTTGGCTTTGCCATGGATCGAGCGATAAGCGTTGCGCTCGTTGCTCAAGTCGCCGTCATTCGATGCTCCGTCTGACCCATCTAAGACTGCCGAATCGAATGATATGAAGTCTTGATCTAAATCGGCAGGAGATTGTATTTCGGCCTCGGTTTTCACGCGGAGGAGCTTCTCTGGTTGACGGATTCGTTTTGACATCGGTCTAGCCGATTTCGATGTATTGGAAGGCAGCGAATCTTTGATGCGTAAAACCAATGTATCACTGTCCAAATGATCACGGTCGATTCGGTATCTCGTATCGGCTCCCAGAACCTGTCCACGGCCACTCCGTCGGTATTTTGGTACAGCATAGCGATGTGTTGCGCCGAAAGTTAAATTGTGTCGGTCACCTTTCAGATCGATGATAAAGAGGTCGGCAACTGAACCTTCTCCATTTGGCGACACCGAACCATCCTTCACATCCTTGGCGACTGCATTGTCCTTTTCCCTGCGCTCTGGAGACTTGCGACGGCTCCGGGAAGTAGCACGGCGGGGAGATCGTGAACGAGGACGCCTACCGGGAGATCTCCGTCGTTCTTGCCGGTTGGATCGACGTGGTGAGCGGGACCGTTCTTCACTGTATCGAGGACCAGGCCGTCGAGACTTTCGATCTTCTTTGTGTCGAGGCTCTGAACGAGCTGAGGGAGCTTTGAAGCTGGAGAATTTGGGGACGGACTTCTTGTCCTTGGGTGATATGTTAGTCATATTGCTGGCTGAATTTTGCTGAAGGGATTGCGACTCACCTGTGAGTCCATCGTTATGGAGCCCGCTCCATGGAGAGCAGCTGAGTTATGAGGTTGTGAGGTGATGTTGTGAAGGTATAGCAATGGAACCTTTGGAAAGGTCGTTCTTATCGGACGCGACTGCGATAACTGATAACGGCAGATATTGCCCAAAATGGATATTCCGGGGCGGTCAGCAAACTGCCGGAGTGGATTGTCGAGAGAAAAAAAAGTCGGCGGTCGAAGTCGAAAAACAGCTCCACTCGATTCCAGCCCGCACGCAATCGACCGTGAAAAACGAGGCGACAAGAAGAGCGATGGGCTACAGGAATCTGGTTTGAGAATCAATCACATCAATCCTTTCACAATGGCCTCCTCCCTCGCCGCCCAGTTGTCGCAAATCGCGGCCAAGTCGACCAACGAGCTCGACTTGAAATCGCAACGCATCTCCCATTCGCATTCTTTGATCTTCGAGCGCAAAATCGCCGGATCGCAAGATTTTGACACCATCTATGATATCTGCTATGAGGGCTTCCGGGAGCTCTGCTCCTTGGACAGTCGCTTCGAGCAGTTCGCCCGTACGATCTTCAGCGAGCAGAGCAAATCTGAGGACCGGACGCAAATGAATGCTGCTCAGAATAAGGAGCTTGACACCGTAATTGACACATTCCTTGCTTTGGTTGGAGGAAGACTTCAACTGAGCCCGGCAGTCAAAGCGGTGGATTGGTTGGTGAGACGCTTTAGGTTCGTGCGAATCATCCCATTTACAGGTTGCGTGGAAAGCGCTTTGGCAAAGCCATCTTGTATTGACCAATTCACAGAACTCACGAATACAACACCGCTACTATGCTTTTCACCTTCCTCCCATATCACACTACCCCACTCTTCGTGAATCTTCTTTCGATTTTGCCTACCGACCTCACGTCAACATTCAAAGTACTATACCCATATAAGACTGGTCTGGTCAACCCTCCACGCCATCCCCTTGTCCACAGCGCAACCACCAACAAGGAGTTTTTTGCTTCGTTCAATGACTATGTTCTGAACGTTTGCCGGCTCCAGGCGCAAAGCCACACCCTGCTTTCGTTCTGGGCTAGTATTGTCACAGAGGCTGTGGCTGGCATGCTGGACAATTCTCGCTCTGGTCGAAGGGAAGCCGAGCAGCAGAAGCATGAGGATATTGTTCTCCGGGTCCTTCCCATCCTGAGTAATGGGTTCGCCATGAAAAAGGTCTCGGAGTTGATTGTCAGTTGTTACATGATCTCTGTGGTTCTGGCTCAGAAAGCAATGCTTTCCGAAGATGTTCTCAATGGGCTGATGGAAACTGTGGTCGTTTCATGGACAGAGGAAACACTGAGCTCCGGTCTTATCTGCTTGTCAGTGCTTGCGCAACAAAAGCCATCCACGGCCCTCCCGAAAAAGGTCTTCAAGGCTATCAGCCGCCTTGATAACCCCATGGGGCAGCTCTCCGAAGTTACTTCCCACTATCAAACCTCAAACCTGTTCCTTGGACTTGTTTCCGGATGTGTTAGCGATCTGGACAAGCAGAAGGACAACACCCGTCTTGCCCTGCTCTCATCCATCTTCGATTCGGGTTCCTTGCAAGGCGAGGATATGAAGCAAGCTATGACTATGGTCCTCCAAGCGACTGGTGATACTGACGAGGCCCGTGGTATTTCACTGGATACCCAGACTCAGCTCGCGGAGCTAGTGCAAGGATTCAGTCGGTCGGAGTCACTTCGTCCTCTTTTCCAGAAAACCCTGGCGGAGTCTTCTCTCAATATCTCAGCCGTGGAGCATAACCTCCAAACTGTCGTGGAGGCTCCCATTCAACCTTTGGCTGTCGAGGACGTTGAAATGGAGGACGTGGATCAGATGCCAGTGGACACTTTCACACCTGCTTTGGAGTCTTTGACCAACGAACCGCAATACTCGTCTTCGTTCCTTAGCAAGCAGTCAATCCCAGAGTTTGACAGCCTCGCTCAAGTTTTCGCCCTGACCGCCGACTCCGCCGACTATCTCCAGAAGTTCAATGACTTGCGCATTCTCAACAAGACCAGTGTGACAAAATCACCTACATTTTTGTCTTTTTTCACTCGTGTGATTTCTGGCTCCTATCCCATTGGCATGAAGGTGGCTGCATTGAATTCCATCTCATCTACTTTGTCAACATCTTTTGGTGATCTGGATCCCCAGGCACTTTTGCCATTCCTTCTTGTGGCTCTGTCTGATCCATCGGAGCGTATTCGTCGCGAGGCTGCTGGTGTTTTGGCCGTCATTGACTCCTTGTACAAGAATAGCAAAAAGGTCGACGAAACCAGCAAGCCCTGGGCCCATGATGTTATCTATGGTAAGGGCAAGCAGTCTACTACTGTTTCATGGTTATCTTCCCAGGACGTGCAGAAGATCCTGGAGCGGGCATTGATCCCGGGACTCGAGGAATACATTCTCGACCCAGCTCAGATCGGCAAGGTCATCGATGCTACTCTTCGAGGTACAGTGTTGTCTGAATCGTCGGGTGCCACCGAATTGAAGAAATCTCTCCGGACAAGCCTTTTCTCCTTCCTCTGTTCACACGTTGTTCAAATGCCAGTCTTTGCACCAAAGTTCGCTCTTCTGCGTTTGCTGAACAATGTCAAGAAGGTTCCAGGGACCACTCGCACCAAGGAGCTTCTTCCCCTCGTTGAGGACTGGCGACGTCTGAATCAAAAGCAGGTCGATGAAATTTGTGGCAGAGAGCGCCTCTCCATCTCCGAAACCGACCATCAGATTGTCGACATTGTTTCTCCGAAGGAAGCAGATGCTATCAGCACCCTGCTCTCTCAGGTTACCCCTGGCGCCGATTCTCTGCGACCGTCATTTGTTACAGCTGGCTTCTCTCGAATGAAGGAAGTATGGGCTAAGGTCCCTGAGGATAATCAAGCTTCGGCGGCCGAGAAGCTGTTGGATATTGCATTGGGTATGTCAACCGGCGAAGCATCCCTGGCCGACCACTCCCGTGATGTTCTTCGCAGTGTTGAGCTGTCGGGTGCCATCTTGGTGAATTTTGTCAAGAAAATCCCCGTTTCCTTGACAGATATCGAATCTGTTGGACCTGCACCCAAGAGGAGGCGAACCAGCCAAAACAACATGGTTGCCATGACAGTGAAGGATGAGGGAGAGCTCAGCAAGTTAATGGACAAGATGACTTTCATTCTCGAGGTCATCGATAGCTCCAGTCCCGACTCGCATCCAGAGTTGGCCGATGGTCTTTTCCAAACACTTGCCGCCCTCCACCACTTCAAGTCTCAGGTTCAATCTGGGCTGAGCTATCTGCTGAGTCTCACTTTGGGAAGTCTCCTGGCTATTGTCAACAAGTCAAAGGGTTCTCCCAAGCCACTTTTCGACACCTCGGTCATTCGTGCCGACTTGGTGGTCGACTGTGTTCGTACGACAGATAGCCCCCAGGTGCAAAATGCCGCCCTTCTCCTTGTGGCCGGTTTGTCGGTAATCGCACCAGAACTCGTTCTCCACAGCGTGATGCCCATCTTCACGTTTATGGGATCAAGTGTTCTTCGCAAAGACGATGACTACTCTGTCTCTGTCATTGACCAGACCATTGATCAGGTTGTTCCCGCGCTCATTCAATCCCTTCGTAACCAGAAACGCGACATCGTCTCGGGAACTTCGGAGCTACTTCTCAGCTTTACTGCTGCATTTGAGCACATTCCATCGCATCGTCGCCTCCGCCTCTTCCATGCATTGATCAGCAAACTTGGCACGCAAGATTTCCTTTTCGCTGTACTTGCCATGCTTGCAAACCGCTATTCGATCGACAAGGATGTCCTTACTTTGATGACCGGCCTTGCTTCGGATACCACTGCCGTCGTTGAGCTCACCACATATAGCAAATATCTCAACCTGGTGATCGATTCATTCAAAGCCAAGCCCAGTATTTCTCAGGTTCTACTTGGCATTGGTAGCGACGATGGCCGTGACCCTCAAAAGGTTGCCGTCGATCTCTTGCGCGATCTTGCTCACCTTTTCAAGCACTCCTCTCTCAAGTCGAAGTTAGAGGCCGCTTTCGAGACCGAGGGGGAGACTGCGGATCAAGCCCGTGCTTGTTACTCTCGGGTTCTTGAGCAGGTCCTGGCCATTCTTGACTTCGTGAAGAACATGAAGCCCGTCAGCCAGGCAATTGGTGAGGCTCTGGGCTCTCTATTGGGCACACTGTCTCTCGTTGACTTCCTGGATACCATTGAGGTCTTGATGCAAGGACCTAATAATGATCTGCGACAGAAGGTCCTTCGTCTCCTCGAGAACCGCCTTCGTCAAGTCCCAGAGAGGGACTCCACATCTCAAATCCGGGTCCTCGACTTCTTGCCCACTTTGGTCAACACTGTTGAATCCTCAACGGATGCCCTCATCAAACACGCTGCTGTCGCTTGCATCGATCGCATCACCGAGAAATACGGCCGCAAGGACCCATCCAAGGTTATTACTGCAGCCAGGGTTGTCGCTAGTAAATCTTGTCTTGGCCAGTCCGATGAGCGCATTCGCATCATGGGTGTTCTGTGCCTTGCTTCCATGGCCGAGGTTCTGGGCCAAGCTATGATTCCCGCTCTCCCCGATACCCTCAGCCAATCCTTGACCCTACTGGAGCTCAGTTTGACCCCCAATAAAGAGAATTCGCGCCTCCACGATGCCACCTTCTCCCTCTTCTCCGCCCTCCTTGTTAATCTACCCTTCATGATCTCAGCTGCTCACCTGGACAAAATTTTACTTCTGTCTTTCAAGTCTACCAATGCTGATCTTGAGGAGAGTAGCGAGGGTAGCCGCTTGGAGACTCTCCGCCTCATGGCATCTCGCAAGATGGATCTCGGCGCTACCCTTGGCGCAATCGATCGCAACTGGGAACTGGCTGTCCAAGCTGGACCCACAGCCACCGGCGAAATCTTGGAAGTCCTCAGCCTTGCTGTTGAGAAGCACCCCAAGTCGGCTGTCATCAACACCATCAATGTTCTCAGCAAGATTCTGTTCAAGGCCTTCGACTTGCGCCGCGAACAGACTGCCGCCGGCGACCGTTCCAACTTTGACGAGGCTGATATCAATGAAGTCGAAAGCGCTCTCAACGATGTCACCATCAAAATGATCTATAAGCTGAATGACAGCACCTTCCGGCCGTTGTTCCTTAAGTTTGTTGAGTGGGCTACGAATGGTGTACCCAAGAAGGATGAGCAGGCTCAGATGTCTCGTCTCACTACCTTCTACAAGTTCCTCCAAGTCTTCTTCGGCACTCTTAAGGTATGTTCTATTTTCCAGAAGGGAGAATGTCAATTTGCTAATAATCTGTCTCTAGTCAATTGTCACGGGATATTCCAACTATATCCTTGAAAATGTTATTCAAATTCTGAACACCACCAACCCGTCCAAAGCTACCCGATCCCTCTGGCTCGCTACCCTGGGTACCCTTCGCAACTCGTTTGAGCATGACCAAGATGGTAAGCATTTCCGTGCACTCACTCCAAACGCATATTCCTAATTCGTTCTTATAGAATTTTGGCAATCCCCTTCGCACCTTGCCAGCATCTCTGGTCCGCTTATCTCGCAACTCGGCCATGCCACCTCTACCAAGACCTCCGATCTTGTCGTTGAGGAGGTTGTGCCTGCTATTACCGAGCTTGCCGTCGCTGCTGACTCGACTGATAATCACAAGGAGCTCAACATGGCTCTGATGAAATTCCTTCGTCCCTCCTCTGCGCCGAATGCCAAATCTACTAGCGGCGATAACCCGCTTGTTCGTCTCGCGGCCCTGAAGACCGAGCGGGCTTTGACGGAGCAGCTTGGCGAGGAATGGCTGGCTCTGCTTCCGGAGATGCTGCCTTACATCAGTGAGCTGATGGAGGACGAGGACGAGAGCGTGGAGAGAGAAGTGCGGAAGTGGGTGAAGCAGATTGAGGGTGTGCTCGGTGAGCGCCTTGATGATATGCTGACTTAAATGGTTATTATTTATTGAGACACCATGTACAAAAACCGCATTTGTTTGGCGTTTGTAGAATAGACCCTTGGGAGGGCATACAATCTTGCCCTACAAAAAATGACATGTTTAGATTTGTTCTCCTTCCCCTTGCTTCATGACTATTCGAGGGGTTTGCGAGCCCCATAACGACCATTGATTCTCGTGAATACCATCACCTCGATACTTAATTCTCCGGCACCGGATGGTCAGCTGCATCGACTCCAGCCTGCCAGCGATATCTCGCAGCTGGATGGTCAGCTGGCGGGCCAGATTGACCCGGTCGCGAGTACAAATTCTCGCGATATGTTCCTTTCTGAACTGCATACTCATCCCAGAACAGGCCTCTCTTGCGAAGCTCAGGAATGAGGAGATCGATGATATCTTTAAAGGAGCCGGGCTTGATGGCGTAGGCCTAGAGAATGGTTAGAGTTTCTTTCCTTTTTTGTTGTTCTTTTTGGCCGCCCAGAACAAGGTTGACCTTACCAGATTGAATCCATCCACATCTGCCTCCTTCACCCATTTCTCCATGTTATCGGCCACCTGCTGTGGCGTGCCAACTGGAGTGGCTCCCAGTCCACCAACCGTAATGTGCTCACCGACAGTGGCCTTGGTCCATTTGGCGACTTCCGGGGTAGCCTTTGACCAACCTTCCACGGCAGATCTGAACAGAGAAAATGTCAATTGCCGATCCTTCAAGAACTGGAGGGCGCGGCTTGGGCAGAAAGAGGGACTTACCTGATGGCATTACTCTCTACGTGGCGAAGTTCCTCATCATCTCCATACTTGTCGAGATCAATGCCAGTCCATCCCCCGAAGAGGGCCAATGCACCATCAATCGACCCATAGCTGCGATATTCTTTGAATTTCGCACGAGCCTCTTCTTCCGTTCGACCTAACACAGGACAGAGCAAGGCGAGGAACTTGATGCTTTGTGGGTCCCGTCCAAACTCTGTCTGAGCGAGTTGACGGATTTCCGCCACATTCTTTGCAACAACTGATGGACTGTGGCCTGCCACAAATATTGCTTCTGCATGCTGGGCTGCAAAAGTCTTTCCGGCTTTCGAAGTGCCGGCTTGCAGGATGACTGGCGTACGCTGGGGGCTTGGCTGAGTGAGATGAGGGCCCGGTACGTTGAAATACTCTCCAGAGTGATTGATCTGTCGCACGCGATCCGTTTCAGTGTAGACACCGCGCTCGCGATCACGAACAACGGCATCTTGGCGCCAGGATGATTCCCAGAGCTTATAGGTTACCTTGACATACTCTTCTGCCACGGCGTATCGATCGTCGTGCTAAAATTGTGTTAAGGACCCACGTCATCGCATAGAATCTAGGGATACAATCTTACATGCGGCTGCTCTGCCTGACCCATGTTCCTGGCAGCGGAGTCTAGATAGCCCGTTACGACCTATAATTGAAGGTCAATACCTCACTTGGTCGTTTTCTGGGTGGAACTCGTCTTCTATGATTGTACTCACATTCCATCCGAGTCTGTCGTTGGTAAACGGTTAGTTAGCTGACGGTCAGGTTCATGGCTCCGACCTGCGATCTACATACCGTCCCTTGGTAAGGTGGTCAACCGTTGAAAGTCGCCTTGCGAGATGGTAGGGCTGCTCGTATGTTGTGGTTACTGTAACTCCAAACCCAATGTTTTTGGTGGCGGCAGCCATTGCAGGCACAACTGCCAAAGGCTCATTGACTGGCCACTGTGCCCCTGAGACAACTGCAGGATCCAAGTTTCGCGGACCCTTATAGACATCATATCCACCTAGAATGATGGTATCAGTAAGTATGCTGGAAGATTCCGTTTTGACGGGGGAGTTTGAGTTAAAGAGCAAATACCGAGAACATCCGCGATAAAGATACCGTGGAACTTGGCCGACTCGAGCAATTGCGCAAGCTCAATCCAGTGGTCTACATCATTGAATCGATGGGATTCATCCTCTGGGTGTCGCCAGAGACCAGGGGACTGGTGCCCGCTGCCTGTAACCTGGTTAGCTTCTTGTAGGATAGGAAAAAGCAAAAAGAAAAAGACAAAGAAAGACAAAACAAAGCATCGGAAGGAAAGGAGAATCATAACGTACACATCTCAACAAAAGCATTTAGAATCAAGGATTTCTTGGGCTTTTCAGCCCCAGAGTCATGTGTGTCTCCAGACATTATGCCGAGGGTTTTCGTTTATGATACCTTGAACAAAAAAGATACTCGATAAACCACGATGCTTTCGCCAATTTCACTCCAGGAATTTTCTCAAGGTTAGAGAGGGTCTCCATCTAATTTGTATGGCGATCACTGAGCACACCATGCCCCCGCGTGCGTCACTCCGTGCATCCGAGCATCGCATAGCATCAATGTGGGCCGCGATGGCGCGATAGTGCAGGAGATCTTTGAGGGGCACATTTATCAACATGAGTCGCTCTGACTGGTCGGTACTTGATTATACTCGTCCGGCCGTGCGAGCTAGATGTTCAATCTATTGCTTTTTCTGGACGTCTCTCGGGCGAGAGAGGTGGGAGTCGTGAGGCGTTGCCGCGAAGTCTTGTATGTGACCATTCCTGATCTTAGGTTAGATTAATGAGTCTAATAATTTGCTAGCTCACACTCGATTCGGACCCATTAGGCATAATATTAGCCTGGTCCGGAATTGTTCCTTCTTAATTAGACCATTTGAATGCGCGAATTGATGTCATACAATATGTCAATGCTAGAGGCCTATCTTTCTCCCCCCGACGGCCTCCGCCCGCCTCTTGGTTCGACCCTGCTGATATCACGGCAGCTCCAAGGACTATAGTTTAACACTGCCTCTCTCTTAATTTACAAATTCTGCAAGAGAGTAAATGTGCCTGAAATGGCCCTTTGGATCTCATAATGGGAATTGTCAGCTCGTGTAGTGATCTTCCTCCATACCGCGATAACGCCATAGCGAACCATTCAATCTCTCTAAACCTAAAAATGGTTTTTTGTACGAGAAGTCCTAAAAGCACCTCATCGAATCCATTTATCAAGTCACCACGCAACCGGCCTCGCTAATTCGCTCCGTTGACACCGAGGCTATGGTTTTGCAGCAGAGAGATCTTGCTCGCCCCTGTCCCTGGGAATCATATTGATCACCCAGAGGGCTGGATATGATTTAAGCCCACATCAGCCCCAGCTTTTCTGGGCTCTTGATACTTGCGAAGAACTCCAATCTTCAACCTTTCTCTCATATATATGACGGCCTTTTTGCCTCGAACCAAATTTACTCGAACTGCCATCTCGCATTAAACTACAGTATTGCAGGACTCATTATGTCCAATGTGTATGCTCGCGATGGCATCTCAACGGTTGACCCGCCTCTGTCCCAGGCGGTCGGCTACGTGGTTGTCGTTGTGATTGGAATTATTATTGCGTTTAGTAAGAAGAGTTTCGCGATCGAAAGAAAAGCCATGAAAAACACAGCTAATACGGTGGCAGTCATGATGCTTGTCACGAAAATGCTGAAGAAGACAGCAGGAGAAGATAATAAGAAGACAGAGATGTAAGATTTTCTCTATTTATAAACCCACGCATTGCTTCTAACAACCTGACAGGTTTATGACAGCAAATCGAACAGTTCGGACGGGTCTTACAGCATCCGCTGTGATATCGGTAAGGCTTCAAACTCCACCTTTTTTTTTCTGGATAGGGAATGCTGACCCAGGCCCCGCCAGTCTTGGCTATGGTCCACTGCACTCCTAGGCTCTTCATTTGTCGGTTATAGCTATGGTATCGCCGGCCCCTTCTGGTTCGCTGCTGGCTGCAGCCCCATGATCGTGTTTTTTGCTCTACTTGGAATCTCTTGTAAACGAAAGATTCCCGAGGCACATACATCTTTGGAGGTTGTTCGCATTCGCTACGGTATCTATATTTTTCCTCTACTTTGTCATTTTCTCTGCTGACTTCTGAAAATTCTAGGCCGAGTCGCTCATGTAGTATTCATGGTGCTTTGTCTTGTCAACAACATCTTCGCCTGCGCAAATATGCTACTCGGAGCTTCCGCTGTGATTACTGCCGTGTATGTTTCTTTTTAAAATTTCATCGGCTCTATTCACTAACTGTAATAGCTCTGGAATGCACATTATTGCTTCTACCTTTCTATTACCCGTCGGAGTGACAATCTATACCTTTGTCGGTGGAATTAAAGCAACGTGAGAGCTTCCTTGCTTTCATCATTGAGATACCTCGCTCAAGACACTAACTATTCAAAGTTTCTTGACTGATTATTTTCACACCGCAATTATTTTGATAATCGCATGCTACTTTTCTATCAAGGCATTCTCAACCGACCAAGTTGGCTCAATCGAGAACTTGTTTGATCTAGTGCAAGCAGCGGCCCAGCGACATCCAGTTTCTGGAAATCATGAGGGTACCTACCTTACTATGACATCCAAGAGCGTAAGTATTCGACCGATCCCTTGATTTGAACCTTTTTTTTGACGCTTTCATAGGCGATTCTATTTGCTATCCTTCACACCTGCTCCAACTTTGGTCTTGTAATTGTGAGTTTTGTATTCCTCAGCAACCAGGATTCACTGCTGACCTGCCAAGATGGATACCAGCTATTTCATCAAGGCCTTCTCGGCAAAGCCATCAGCGGTGGTACCGGGATATACAATTGGTGGAATCGCTTATTTTGCCATCCCTTGGGCGCTGGGTACTGTGATGAGCTCTGTGGCTCTTGGTCTTGAGAACCAGTCAAACTTCCCAACTTTTCCTCGAGTAATATTCCTTCCATACTCTGCTTTACTTGAACACCGCTGATATTTAATTACAGAGAATGACATCTTCGGAGGTCAGCAGTGGTCTTGTACTCCCCTATGCTGCGATCACAATTGCAGGGAAAGGTGGAGCCGCAGCTGTGCTCTTGATCATTTTCATGGCTGTAACTTCAACCCTCTCGGCACAAGTGATTGCAGTCAGCTCGATCCTCAGCTTTGATGTTTATCGCGAATACTTTAAGAAATCTGCGACCGACAAGGATTTGATTCGATCCAGTCATTTCGGTGTGGTATTCTTCGCTGCGTTTTCAGCCGGCTTCAGTACGATGCTTCACTATGTCGGAATTGACCTTGGTTGGACTTTGTACATGCTTGGTGAGAAACATTCCTCACATTCAGTAATTTGAGAAACGCTAATATCGAGCTAGGAGTCGTGACCTGTCCTGGCATTTTCCCGATGGTTTTCACCGTTCTGTGGCGTAAACATAGCAAGGCAGCGGCCATTCTGTCACCCGTTCTTGGTTTGGCCACTGGGCTTGCTGTCTGGCTGGGAACTGCCTCTCGCTTTTTTGGTGAAGTATCCGTTGCAACAACGGGTGAAATACTACCGTGTGTCTACGGCACAGTAGCCTCCTGCTTCTCGCCAATCTTGTACTCGGTCGTGATCACTCTTATCAAGCCCCAGAACTATGACTGGACCGACTTCAAGAAAGAAAAACTTGCACTGGAAAAGTTGGACAGTGAGCTAACTACCGTTCACCATGACGAGCCTTCTAGTCAAAATGTGACCGACAGCATCGAGGAAGGTGGTGTACACAGTGCCTCCGCGGATGCGCAAGAGCTCAAGCGATGGGGCCGTATCGCCGCCTTTTGGTCTGTCGCAACATTCCTGGGTCACTGGGTAATCTGGCCGTTGCCCATGTATGGTTCGCATTATGTTTTTGGAAAGAAAGTAAGTAAATCCTATCGTGCTGTGTAGAATCATTCTAATTCAGTGATTCTAATAGTTCTTTGTTGCCTGGGTTGTCGTCGCCATTATCTGGTTATGGGGTACCATGCTTGTTGCAATTTTTGCACCATTACTAGACGGCGGCATACAACAGATTCTTCAGGTCTATCGTGGCCTCACTGGAAAAGATCATATTTCTGGAGCTTCCGATGGTAACAAAGAGGTTGGAGTTGCGAGTACCCCCGCTTCACAATCTGGAGAGTCTGTTAGCGAAGGAAAGGAGGTCGCTGGCGGGAACTTCTGAGATCTTCGCTCTCTAATGTAGTGACAGTAGATCGCCGGGGTCATCTGGTTGATATAAAGTGTATTTATTTTCGTATTTATCTAGTAATACCAGTTATGGGGGTCGTTATTCATGTGTCTAATATATATATGAGAGAGACGTAATGTCCTTAATTACTACTGCTCACCTATACTCCTTTCTGGGCTTTAGATGATCCTAGTAGTAGTAATATCAAAGTAAATCCCGCCTGAGCAGACCTGCTACATTTTATGATAGTAATTGTTACTAGTACTAGGTACCATATTCAAAGTACAGAGTGCGATAGTCCCGTAAAATTTATACATATTTCTAGCTAGTGAGTGAGATTATTTGACGGTTCGTGTATGTACCTCAAGAAGCGAGTGGTAACTCAAGAGCAGATAGTATGCTATCCGTGCGCAGGTGAAACCCAAAACAAAAAGAAAATTCATACTGGCCCTAATACCAGGGTCAGTTATTCTCGAATGCGTTCAGCTAGATGGGAATCCGGCTCTCAGGTTGTCGTAAGACGATGCTGGGTAGCTTAACTGGTTTTGACTCTGGTCCAAAGCACCGACGCCACCAAACGAATTTACGACCTGGAAAAATCTCAAATTAGCTTACCGAGACGGTTTCCTTGATTCGAGGACATTTTACCGTGGATATCAGGCTATCAGAGCCAGTCTTATCGCTGCTGGACTCCCACCACATTCCTCCGCCAAGACCCTTTGACCGTATGTACTGCGCCTTCTTCTGAGCAACCTGCGGCGTGTCATAGCTGACCATCATTTGCTGTGATGAATCATAGCTGTAGCTTGCAACAATTGAGTCAATGTAGTTGACCGTAGCGCCTGCCTGAGGGAGCGCTTTATAATCCCAGACGCCATTCTCCCAGCTACCACTACCGACGCCATTGAAACTTGTTCCTGGTCCAGCCGTGTTCATGAAGGACCTGCCGTATAATGGCATTCCCATAACAATCTTGTTGGCACTCACACCATTGGAGGTGTAGTATGATATGGCCTGGTCAGTATTATAGGGTGTGCTTGCTGGATTGTCACTTGACGCGTAGACATTTGCATCATGGCCAGCAATACTATCCCAGCTTCCGGAATAATCATAAGCCATAAGGTTCCAGAAGTCCAAGTATTGATCCATTTGGGACAGATCAAGTTGCTGGTAGTTGGAAGGACCTATCTTTTTTGTCAATGATGCTCCCTTCTAACGAAATACTACACGATTTTATTGCCCTTACCAGCTGGGCAAGCGACAGTTATCAGGAAATGGTAGCCGTTTGCATAGGTCGCACTGTAACTATCAAGTGCCTAGTAGACCTCATTAGCTTTGGGGACTCTGCGCCAGCGCAAAGAAGCACTTAAAGAAACTCACAGAACGCAAAGCCTGCAAAGTAGCCACCATATTAGCCGCCTGGGTGCTATCTGCAGGGTATTCCCAATCGATATCCAGCCCGTCAAAACCAAGGTTTTGGACCAGGGCCACAGCCGATGAAGCAAATTCTGCTCTCCCTGCACTAGTGCTCAAGGGACCTGCAAAATTCGAGGAGTAGGTCCAGCCACCGATTGAGAGGAGGACTTTCAACTTGCGATTTTGCTTTTTCAACAGAAACAGCTGTTTTATACATCCATAAACGTTGTTTCCGCTTTCACTCCAGGAGTCACTAGGGTAGTGTTTATCAGTGTCGGCCCAAGAATCCGTCATGAATACCTCTCCTGTATCCGACCGCACATTGGCGAAGGCATAGAGAATATGTGTTAGGCTCTGAGCTTGAAGATCTTGAGGATTGAAGTTTCGACCATAGATAGCCTGGAGAACTTTTTTAGTCTCAGTCTTCAAATACATTATTATTACATACCCAGTTCACAAAATAAGCGACGGACCGATAGCCAGTAGCAGCATCACGAGCCTCAATCTCGGTCGTATTGTTATTCGGGCGTTGAATGACAGCAGCATGTGCTGCCAACCCAAAGCATAAGAAGAAAAGGTGGATAAGACGCATCTTGAATCATAAACGTGTCTCAGGAAAATAAAAGTTTTACTTGGGTATGTGACTACTGCAAACTTCAAGTTAGTCGCAATGATCGTTCAACCCGTGGACTTGAAGTTCCAAAAAAATAGTCTGACACTGACAAATGTACCATGATACCTATATATATACTACGAAATCCATTTCAACCACTGCCAACTTCCAAGATTGAAAAGGAAAGTTCAACAATGTGTGCCAAAAAAAGAACGATCCAATTAGAATCCTCTTGTCAGAATAGTATAGTTCTTTGGCCCCTCTCCTGTGGCCCCGAATATGCACCTTCCGACATTCAAAAATCTGAGATAATAACTTGAAGCCCGGATATGATCGCATGCAGAGTGACCTCGCCATAATTGCTGTGAAACTTAGTTTTATGGCGGGGAATAAACTTACCATGTGGCATTTGAGAACAACGATAGCCTCCACTAATGCGAGAAGTTCAGCAGATACTATCGGGCGACGTAGTCAACGGACTTCATCAACGCATCAAACACTGATAAAGGAAGCGCCACACTATACAGAACGTCGATCGAATTGCTGAAAAGACATAGATATCGAATATCACGCATAATAACTAGCGCGCCACGTTGTAGGCAACCTGAAATATGGAGGGTGATTGTTTGTCGATCGTTCCGGGATCCTTTTCTCCGGCTCGACACATGGTCGCATGGCCACGCTCACCCGAAAGTCGGGACTTTTACGGATGGGTAACATTCTCGCTTCTATGATCATACCCGCGAGCCATTCAGATACTTCGGAGCGTATCTCGCGACTGAGATAGATGATCTGGTGTCCGGACCTTCGGAAACGTTGCATCGAAGGCTCCTCGGCATTCGAAGATAGTTTGAGCGGAATGTGAGAGTGGATGTAACTTGAATCATAGTATCATCCGGCATCTAGAAAGGAATTGGGAATTTGAAGCAATTTTCTTTAGTCGTTGTTAAAAGTCAGCAGGCGACTGTGTGTGAGAAGAAGAAAAAACAAGAGATTTTCCTTTCTGGCTGTAGGAACATAACATCACCCGCACGATAGTGAACTAAGTCGATGTAACACTAAATCCATGCGGTCAGGGCATGTGCCGTAATTTCCAAAGACGATAACCCCGGTCATTTTCTGCGGCCAAGAAAGCGGAGGCGTCACAACAATTAGAGTCTATGGTAAGAGGGGTAGGACTCTACCTTTAAGGGTCCCTGAAGAAACATTTGTAAGCCATAAACCTGAGATAAGGAAGACTTCGTGTGAGGATATAATTATAACCTATGGTGTTTCAATTTCGCCGCTTTCTACGCTTCCTAGTAATGAAATATCTACATAGAAATGTGAATACTAGAAGACTGGAACATCTTTCGAAATGATCTTTATGGCCCGATCCGAATAGGAATAAACCTCGTGGGATTCCGAAACCGATTGGTTCACCCCGCATTCCTTGAGCTTAACCTATCTTATCATGAATGAATGGATAGGGTTTGTGAGGCGTTCCAGTTAATGAATGAGTCATTGGACCATCCTCCAAAATGCCGCTTACGTCGAGTTGGAGTTGTCGGCGCATGACCAGGCGGCAGATCCTCCCGAAGAGTTGTAGCTATTCATGATGGTCACAATGGAACCATAGGTGCCAGAGACCATGAGGAATGTTCCTGACAAGATCACGAACGCACTCCAGCATACCATCATAATCCACCGAGGCGACCGTGCCTTTTTGCCCTCGCTCCAATTATCATAAAGCCACATGCAACCCATAGGCTGGAATGACATTAGGGTCCCAAGCAAAGCGCCAACCAGAGAAACAAGATTGTCAAACACTGGAATAGCGCTGGCAATAATGTATGAAATTAGGGTAATGGCAAAAGTGCAGCTAAGCCAAACCACCCAGTGAGTCACAGTATTCGCAGTTAAGTGCCGTGATCCTTTTAGAAGACGGATAAATATGTATTTTCCAGGAAGCTTCGAGTATGTTAACGAGTTGGAAATGGGTATCTTTCTATTCATGAAGTGACGTACATGAATTACAAGCATGGTTGTGACAAGTAGACCTGGCAAGGCAAAGCCGTAGCTGATCCTTTTCAAAGTTGGGCCAGCGGAGCCAAGAGCAGGCGAGGCAACGTAAGATCCGCAGTAGTAATACACAACACAACCGATGGCAAGATAAACACCAGTGACAACAGATTGGCAAACCAAGAGCGACCGAGTGTATTGACGAGGATCGCGCATTTCGGCTGCAATAGAGAAGAATGATGGTGTTCCTATTTGAACATATTTACGTCAATACCCAATCATTATCTCTCCAACCTGGTCGTCAAGGATGTTTCCCTACCTGCATAGGCAAATACCAGGGAAGAAACAGCGGTTATAGATTCACCAAATGGAGCGCTACCCGCAATCTGGTAATCCGAAATCCAGACACCGTCCTGTGGTGCTGCCGATGGTCGATCCTGAACACCAACGGCGATGGTCACGACCAGAACTGTAATATTTGGTCAGATGCAGACAGAGATTTAAGGGAAAGAACAGTTCTTACTGCCAGTAATGATGCAAGCCAAGCCGATCCATGCTAGTGGGCCCATGCGACCTAATGTTCGGATGCTGGACAGCATGAAGCCTACAATAGCCGCGACAGCAACAAAGACAGCAGTGCAGGTACCATGAGTTGACAGAGCATTCAAGGCAATTGATATGCTTAGCATTCCGGAACCTGCAACAAAAACCCAGTCTAGTGGGAGAGTCAGACCAAGGTCGGACTTTAAGGTTTACCGTCATATACTCACAAAGACAGAAGGCCGAACCAAAAAACGCCTTCCCAATTCGGCCAAACATCAACCCTCCAGCATCATCGATACCGTAAACATCACGGTGTTGCAACTTGAAGACACCCACCATATAGTCTGACCATGTTGTAATACAGGCAATAGTACATAATATAACAACCCCTGGAACAATACCTAGGGTGTCGAATGCCACTGGGATCGAGAGAACCCCGAGGCCAATCTGACTTTTCATCATCAGAGCGGCAGATCCTAGCCATCCGACCTGTAGATTGATTAGTTCTCTAACAGAAATTTCTTTCGGAGTTTACACACATTGCGGTAGTTGGGGCCCTCTTCAGTGATTTCACCAAAGACAGCATCATGAGCATACGTTTGATCCTCGAATATCTGTCCTGTTTGAGAGGGGACAGGACTAAGGGAATCATCTTGTTTTTTCTCGGGCATTTTGAGACATTGAGTGCAATTCTTTTGATAAAGTGAGAAGTGAGCAAAATTCGGGGTCCTGTGGGCCTTTTTAAGGTGCTCTAAACATCGAATACGTAGCTTCGGGTAGCAGGCCGGTACGCTGTTGTCGAGACGACTTCAAGTGGTAAGTATCACCCAGGGTGCTGAATTAAAGCCGATATTAGATCACCAGTAAGCAAGCTTTGGTCATTTAATGGCCTGCCACAATGACGACAACCTGCAAATTTGTAGAATTTCAATCTACAGTTTCATGTCATCGGTAGAGTCCGGGCAGTGACGCACTGCTTGCGGGATTTTTCTGTGTACCCCGGCCCGATATGCGCGAGATAACCCCATAAAATGGGGTAAACCCGCAGAACCACTCGTCGAACTGCCAGTTAGCCTCTATCTACCGAGGCGTGGCCTGACCTAGTGCACCATGGCGTTGGTCCCGCCCCGGGGCCTAAACTGGGTTGTCGGGCCCCTTCCCGAGACCTACTACCCCGGACACCCCCTAGCCTCCTTCCGAAGGCAATGATGCTCTTTGAAATATCTTATATCAAATAAATCAACGACAATTTAGATATCGAGTGGGTTTAGATAAAAGCCTAATTGTACCTTGACTGTTGAGCAATCGACAAATTGGCTATTTAGACCTCTTGGGATCCTGAGTCCCCTTTGTAGGCAGTTTTGTGGGGCTCTGCATGATAAGAAAGCTTTCTCCCTGGGAGGCTATTCACCGGACCCGGACCAACCGCCAGTGATATACTAATCTTGGGTATGTGGTCTTCCATATTTCTGAAAATAACAAAAGCACTCGCGAGGAAGGGAATATGCTAGTGTTTCCCGCGGGCAACAGATGATTTTTCGATAAAAACTTTGAAACCGGGCAAGGATTGTGTAAACTTATAGAGCGCTTACAGCTTTCACAGTGTGTCAAGCTACGGCAATGCTTCCGATGGTGCATATCATTTACACAGTCTAGAATCGAAAACGAGCACGGACTTTTAAGGTAGACAGATAAGAATGTATTGCGCGATTTTTCTCTCGCAGGCTGGTCGTCCGACGCAAAAATACCGAGTGGGGTGATTTGTGGCCTTCCAAGGTTCTCTATCTTGTCTTTGTCTCTCTGGTCCATTTCGGAACGGATGGTAATTCAGAACACTGGTGAGCCTCCAAGTGAAATTATAATGAAAGCAGATTCTGCCTAAAGATCTTCGTTTCAACGTTCATTAATGGTATTCATTTTGCAGTCTTCACAGTTCTCTCGGGCTTTTGAGAAGAATTTCCCATTGCACAATAAAAACGGCAATGAGCGACAGGTTCTAGCGGTTATTATATGAGCTTACAGGAGATCCGAGAATGGTGCTCCATTCGGAGATACCGGCAATCTCCTTTAGTAGCCAGCAGACTCTGTGTTAGAATTCAAATAGCCATGCTGGCTTTAGTCACTTTGTTACATAATAGAAAGAAATTGGTTTCTGATCCCGAACTGAAATGTCTTACAGTCGCCTTAGACTGGTAAAATTGGTTGAAAACCGTATGCGAAAGTATTAAGCGGGAGGTAGGAGTACTAAGCAGTGAGAACTTGGAAGGACGACTCAGAGCTATTTCCTGACGGTTAGGAAAGTTTCATCAATTCTAATGCGATAGAAAATTATGCGTCTGCTACTAATCCACTTGTCTTTATAAAAAAAACTTGATCCACCGCGAAAACCTCGGGATTTATAATTCCACCAGCTGTTGCACAATTATGCTATCCCCACGCTCTTGAACCATTTGCCCTTGCTCCTATTGCCAGTTTGGATATCTGGGATTTGCTTACAGTAACATCCACGAAAGTAATATTCGATTTTTTACAAGGAAAGAAATTTTTTATCTAGAGCCAAAGTCGAAAATCCGTCTCCTTGGTGCAGTCGTGTGACCCATTCACTACTAATGCCGCAGCATAAAAAGCATTAAATAGAGCGACCAGGCTAAAACTGTGTGCATGCACCGGGGGACCCACCACTTTTATAGCTCTGAGCTTCTGTCACGTTTGAGTATGATGGTCAGGCTTTTGGAGCTTCAGGCCGCCCGCACTGCCCCTCGACGTCAGCAGGATGTACTACATCGCCCAATGCAACAATTATTGACGCAACAATCCCGCTTTCCAGTTCCTCTTGCAGAGCGATCTACATATTGTGGTTAGCTTGGTGTATTTTTAGTGTTGACATATGCACAGTTTCAATGTGAAGCAAACAGCCCCATCTTGGTCTCGAAAACAGTCAAATATGCGAACTCTGTCTCGATCATATTCCAAACCAGCCTAGGTCACGCTTCCGAGCATTTGTTATCATCTCAATTATTCCAATATGCTCCATTTCTCTCTCTCATTTGCGGTTATATTCGCCACTTCCGCAGTATCTTCTACCCTCTTATCGGCAGCTCGAGACTCATCCGCCGAGCAAGCTCTGCGAAGCTCGAGAGCGGATGGGAAAGATTGTACGGCGGTCTAATCTTGGCGAACCATGAAGCCAAGTGGGTGGGAGAGCAGGATACTTACCGCATATGGGCCCCAGCTGTCTATCAGAGAAGCTCGGACAAGAAATTTGTCATGTTCGTTGTGAGACTAGTTTTGCAAAGACAATTTCTAACAATATGCCGCAAGGTTAATCGAGTCTCTATGGACTAATCGAGTAATTTTCATAAGACCGAATATTCCATTGCCGATAACTTGCCGATCGGTAGACTTCCCGATCACTAACGAGTAGCTAACATCCACATGCTCAGGCTTCCGATGGCCGAGGAGCCTGATAGCGATCATAATTCAGATAGTAGCAGGATTACCGACAGAGCCGATTTGTTTTATGTTTTTTTTTTTCTTTTTCTTTTTCGGTTTTTTTTTATGTTTTTCCCCCTAGTAGGTCATTTATATGTACTACTTGAAAATTGTAGCTTGGTACTTCAAGTTCTTTCTTGTCATAGAGGGTTCAGCCAAATGTTATTTGCGCATCTCACTCAGGATCAGCGATTTTAAGAGCTGCTTTGCCTTTGTTTTTCCCACTCAACATGGCGACGAATGCTTCGGGGCCATTGTCGATTCCGACAGTAACATCCTCCTTTGTTTTAATGCTTCCGTCTACCAGCCACTATAGGAACACCCTGTTAGCTGGGATAATTCATCGGCTTAGAATCAATATTAGACTTACCGCTGATACCTTCTCATCTCGATCTTTCGAGTATTTGGGTCCCATGTTTGGATCTCCTTGGATGAATCCCTGCATCTTGATGCGCTTTGAGATGACGTGATACAGATTCTTAATTCCGTACCTCGCTTCCGGGGCCAGATTGTATTGAGATACCATGCCGCAGGCAACTGAGAATGTCAGTACCGAGCTCACGCGATATTTCAAGTTATGTCACGTCTGCGACGGATTCCAATCAAACATACTAATTCTTCCAAAGAAGTTCATCGCATCCAGGGCAGCCTCCAACTGCTCACCTCCGACATTTTCATAGTAAATATCAACACCGTCTGGCGCCAGCCTTGCCAACGCATCAGCTGACTTCTCCTTCTTGTAATTGAACCCGCCATCAAAGCCAAGATCCTCAGTAATAAAATTCAGCTTTTCATCATCTCCAACGCTGCCAATCACTCGAAGGCCCTCGCGTTTGGCTAGTTGACCGACGACCTGTCCCACCGCGCCTGCAGCGGAGGAAACAAAAATTGTCTCACCCTTCTTAGGTGCACCGATTTCGTACAGACTGGCATAGGCAGTGATACCGGGCATCCCCAGTATACCCACAAAATTTGAGAGCGGGAGATTGTACTTATTATCGATCTTGTATGTCTGGTTCGTATCCAAGTCTTCCCTTGTCGCAATGGTATACTCCTCCACAGCCAAGCGACTGAACACCAGATCTCCTGCCTGATACTTGGGATGGTCCGAATTGACCACCTGTACGAGGCAGAAAGCCGTGACAGGCTCTCCGAGTGCGTAAGGCTGGTTGTAGGATTTGATGGTGGGGTCACGCATTTGGCCCCGCATGTAGGGGTCGAGGCTGACATATAGCTGGCGTACTGTTGCTCCTCCAGCTGGAGGTTGCTGATCTAGATTGAATGATCTTTCTTTCACTACCAGGTCTTGCCCTGGAACAGGTAGACCTGTGGGCACCTTGTTGTAGATTAGAGCTTTGTTAGGTCTGGACATCGTGAAACGGCGAGGGTCGAGGGATGATGGTCACTATATGAGTCGGAGTCTGCTGGAATATTTTCAATCACAAGCTCACAAATTAGAGAGCCCTTTATACACATGGGACGGTGGGTTATAAAGCAGGGACGGCTGGTTATAAAGCAGGATTTTGCAGTGCTGAAGTGAGGGGTCGATTAGAAATACAAAGAGTGGTTGGTGGGGGCTATAAACCAAACACGTTCAAGCTCCAAGGCTAACCTCGATTTTCACTTTCTCTTGCTTGAAGAGCAACTCTCTGTCCCATTTTCTATCACAGCTGCCCGTGTTACTTAGAATACCTCGGCTGCAAAGCTCGCTATATAGTATACCCTCTGTCACTTTTTAGTTGGTGGATGCTGTACCTCGTGGCATGTACATCCTAGATATTTTGCAGTGCAACGCCCAAACTGCCCATAGCAACCATTCCCATCACATGGACCAACTTCATTACAACCGTATCCGCATGGGCAGCCTGCATAGTATCCCTGATTCATTATATGAGTACATTCCCGCAAAATTACACGTAACAGATACAAAGAGGATCCCACCGATGTGCATACGGGAGTCGTTGGGTTGCCATTGCAGTCATTGTCATAGCAGTTACCAATCTCGACGCAATTATCAGCTGCATCTGGCACTAGGCTTGCTGCTATAGAAGAAAGAACTGCAAAGTTAAGACACCGAAGGATTTCATCTCGTGAACTATTCTTGGCCTTGCTCAAAGGGTTCCGGGTGCCTTTTTGACTCAGGTCTGGCTACCTTAGCACAGCTGTATTGGCAATTAAACGCCAAAAGTTAATCCTCGATGTATACTAGGGGGCTTTTATAAGATTTCCGGGGCTCGTGGTCTTCGAACTTCAAACTTAGAGCTGTCAAGCAAGAAAGTAGCCCATCACTTCCATCTTCCTAGCCTTGTTGTTACACTTGTACAACCACAAGTATTTAACTTTTGTGTACGAAATCCTATTTGTACTATACTAAATCTGACCTATAAAGCTTGTTTTAAAGTCGAAAGGGATCCGATTCGTCTTTATTATCTCCACATGGATGCATATGTAGGGTTCGGGTTCAATATTAAAGCTGCGCGGGTGTGAATCGAATATCAATTTGACCAGTTTTCTTGTAGTAAAAAATTAAAAGACACTTTTATTGTGTGCCCCCAGTTTTATCTTTGCTTTCCATGGCGAGTCTTGACCGGGTTCTTGCTAGATGTTGGGTTGCTGGATTTTGGTTCCCACTCATTGAAAAGTGTCTTCCGAGGTTTGGAGATAGCAAATCTTCTTATCTTAGGACTGTAGACTATTTTCGCGATCATTCACTTAATTAATATTAAGCTATTGAAATTTATAATCTAGAAAAACGACTAAAATCTGAGGATCATCAAAGTATACATTAGTATCAATAAACAAGATAAGAGCTGAAAATTAACCAAATTCTTTTCAAAACGCTCGATGATGACTGCAGTGAATATGTGGGTATCACAAGTGTAAAAAGCTCAACTCAATCAGCGCTCTCGGCAAAAGAAAAAGAAGTAAAAAAGAAAATCAGAATCAAAGCAAAAGCAAAGAAAGCAAAAATTTGAAGGCCATGCATATATTCATTTGGAAGAGGCCCGAAAGAAAATATCAATCTCGTCAGATATCACAGACGTGTATCTCATGCACGAACACTCCTTGGGGCGATTGTGTCGGAATACTCGGGAGGAGCCAAGTTCACGTCAATGACAGTTTCATTCATGGTTGGGGCCACAGAACGTGGAGAGAAAAACTCATCCAGCTCCGCCTGAGTCACAACTACGCCAAGCTCTGATTTGATGGAGCCGCCATTCTTGGACTCGGTTGTGACTTGAATCGGGACACGGAGAGAGATTGTCGGGGTGAGGACGTTTGTACCTGGGGTGTGATAGGAGAGGGAGAGATCCAAGGAGTAAGTGCGGGACATGAGACATGAGTGAAAAGTCGGAACAAAGGTCTTCGATTTTGGAAGATTGACTGGGATAACCAGTGACGCGGTATAGTATGTGCCGCCAGTGAATTCGGTAGATGGCCCGGTAGAGGACTCGGAGCAAGTGGACTCTGTCGAGTCACGTCGCTCGCAGCCAGTTGTTGAATGTTTCTGCCACTTTGCAGATCCAACACACATGGTAGAGAGCGGAATGGAATCGTTGAATAGACCTTGGCCAACCTGTGAGAAAGGCATATTGTCTGATTGGAAGGGGTAATCCTCCCAGGGGCTTGCACTGTAGAACGTGCTGGCTTTGATTCTACTGGTCAATGATCCCAGCTTAGGTGGTTGCTCATTTCCCACAGGGTCAAATCGCAAATTAATAGTGGCGACGGTGTTGACAGTATCGCGCGTCTCACAACTGTGGGGGAGAAGACGAATCGCCTTTGGTTGTGCGGAAGAAGCAACCATACGGCCCAGCCTGCCTCGTAAAAACCCCCGCTTCACACTCTTCTCTTTCCGTGTGCAGTAGTAAGGGTGGTCGGCGATCTCGATAGGTGGCTCTTCCTCCACCGTTGGAATGATGCGAACCTTTTTGGCGAAGTTGGCCAAGGCCTTCACCTGGCGTTGGTCTGCAGATGATCTCCTGAGCACACCCGCGCGGATTATATAGGAGATGACGCTCATATCAGGAGCCATATCATCAAGCAAGGTCTTTCCATTTCCAGCGAGCATTGGGTCTCCTAGGGTCGGTGGCACCATGGTGTGTGATCGATGAATGGCATTGTTTACGCGCTTGTGGGTGCATACTTGCGGCAGAAGTTGTTCCGGGATAATGAATTGGAAGGGGAAGGTATATTTGCGACCAGGCTCAAGAACTCGTGGGGCTGGATATTCGCTATCTTCGATAGGCTGGCGAAGTTTTAGAAACATGTGCTGAGAGCCGGTTCGACCAGGGCAGGCGGCCCGTTCGACTGTAGTTCGTGATGAACCTATATCGGAATAAGTGGCTGGCGCATTTACATGCCTTGATTCATTTCAATATAACCTACCTTGAAAGGCAATTTCCACTTCATCAAAACGAGTTTCATGCTCCACAGTAACAGTGACAGTCCCCTCAATGTGATCGCCAGTCGTATACGAGCTCACAAGACCAGGTGTCTGACCAACAAGATCGATTTCGATTTTTGGCTGCGAACGCCGGGTGAAGACATCAAATGTCTCCGAGCCCCGGCTAATAACCGAAGTCGCGACCATGGTGACTGGGAGCTATTATTGGTGCGAATAGCAGTTGAGAGTTGAGAGTTGAGGGTTGAGGGGGGAAGAAGGAAAGGGAAAGAGGGGGAGAAGAGGAAAGTTGAGTACACAAGACCCTGGACCCTTGTCAGGTATGTGCAGGTGGATGTTTTTGAGTTTGGGGAGAATTAAATAAACCCCCGGCTTTGTCTGCTTTATTTTAAACCAGACTGCTAGGAGAAAAGAGAAAAAAAAGTACAGTAGTTATGTAGAAAGTGGAGCCGTGGACCGTGAACAACCGCGAAGTGTATGTGGTACCCCATAATGGAGTGGAGGGGCCCCCCGTTTTATAGAAAAGGAAAATGCACCAGATGATGATGATGATCCTTGAATGATCATGTTTACAAATCCATCTCGCAATCTCTCTGCCATGTTTGTGAGTCATCGACTTTGGAAATCGATTGAAAGACGGGTGACGTTGACACACGTGTGAACCAGCAACTGCATGATACTCTAAAGGAAAGTCAAGAGCTAGCAGTAAGCCAATGCCAATCCATACGAACAAAGGCGTCCGGGGAGGGGGAATGGAGAAGGTGATTGGATGATTGGTGGGCTGCGCCCTTCCTTCGCTCCATGCTCGCGCCCTTGGATTGACATTCCGTTTGGCGTCAAAGGGCCTTGCCGACGCCCTTGTCGGGCAGATCGGAGCCAATAAGATAATTTGCAACACGATTCTCTCCATTCCGATTGATTCGTCGGCGGGATCCCCTATGCATCTTGATCGTTCCCCTATTGTATGGGCTTGTGAAACCTCATTGCGATGCCGGAGCATCAAAATTCGGGGCAAGAGTACAAGTATCAAGCTCAGCCAGACCAGTGGGTCGAACCAGGCTGGAACAGTCGGTGGACCACGCCTTATGCCGACAAGCACGCCCTTCGAGGATCCACTTTGAGGAAGAACAACCGTGGTGGCCCACTCACGAGTCTCCGATCGGAGCTGCTCTGACCCTCAGACGTCGTGTTGCTCGAGAATAGACCAATCATGACAGCGCGGGGGTGAACCGTCCTGCTGACAATTGCTGGGGAATTTCAAAGCAAAACTGAGTTTCCAGTGTTCGCAAAATTGAAAACCACCTCACAATAATGAAGTCAGGCGTTGATTTCTCGATCAAGGGAAAATGACACCATCAAAAGACCCATTTTTCGAGGAGAAAAAAGGGCAACGACGGTAGCCGACCTGTTGTCTCTCGGGAGGCTCCAGATATTTCCGACCTTAGCCGAGCACATTGCATGCCGAGTGGGTATTCCTGCCGGTTTTGCAGCGGGTTCAGGGGAGAAAAATCGTTTATGCTGCATTCGTGCGGGTTTCGGTCCAAGCTATCGGTCTGCTGCAGTCGGTGCGTTGCGTTGTCGGTGCTGGTGCCGGAAAGTTGTGGGAAGCCGCTGAGGATATCCGAACCGCATCAGGTGATCGCGATACATACAGGACTATACTAGTAGTTTGAAACTTCCTATTGCCCACCAATATCGACCGCCTTCTAATGGAAGACTAGTAGCTACCAAAGATGGTGTAGCCTGGCCAATCTATTCCATCTTGGATAGCTACATACTTGATCGCCATCAGAAGCTGGAGAAGAAAGGGGTTTCAAACTTTTGCAACACCACTGTGGATGACTTGACTTCAGTCTTCCTCTATAATTAGGATATGATTTCAATAAACAATATTCATTCACTCTCATTGTTTGTTCTACTACATCAATTAAAAGATTTACAGGTTGTTCCGACTGATAAATTACGGCTCATATCCGTGGTGCAATGCAGATAAAACCGTACTCAAAGAGCGTCGAAGTGTGTTGCCACACTTTTTCTTGTCTCATACAAGCCGCACTTGAAAGTGACGGGCTGCATCCAGCTCAAGATTAGCCGAGTAAAAGCGGCAGACCGAGCGAGGCAAGAGACGACATCCACTTGGGGAAGTCTAAGGGGGAAGGGAGGGAGGAAGGGAAGGGGAAAGAATGGAATCAAGTGAAAATAAGGCGGATCAAAGCCGCCTTTGGATATCGATTAGCAGGTACCTAGGTATCTGAAGCCCAAAGAGCACCAACGCCAGCAAAAGACGCCAGACTTGCCCCATGTTATTAATATGCCACCCTCGTCCGCATGTCCGAGATCTTTCGCTCGATCTCGCGGACGGAGCGATCGAGTTCCGCCGCAATCATCATCTTCGTGTCGTTAGGTAGGAGGAAATACATTTCGCACAAATCACCATCGATGACCCCCTTTACAGGTGCATAGTATCCACGATACATGAGATGGTCCCGTCCCGCCAGGGGAGGGTGCTGGGCTGCCAGCTGCATTTCCAAACTCTGGAAAAAGTCCACATCCTCACGGCTGGCAAATGGGACGAACATGCCGATGGTTCCCTGCAAACCGGTCCAGACGACAATGTCACGTCCACCTGCAACGAGCTGCGTCTTGTGCAGGCTGGTGGGGATATCTTGGGTATAGTAGTGAACCATCAATTCAAGACGGTTGGGGGTACCCTGGAGGTAGCCTCGCTCGTGGACAAGGTGGGCGCCAGAGCCATCTTCGTCGGCCTGCTCGGAAACCTTTCCAGGGCATCGCATCATCCACAGGTTACCAAACTTGTCACCGCCTGCGACGGTTTCATAGTCAACCATGGCCGTAGAGGTTGTCCAACGAGCGATGGAATCGTCCACGAAGGGAATGAGAACATTCTCCTGGAACTTGTACACGACGAAGGTAACACTTTCGCGAACATCACTGACCACAATTCGGCTTCCTTGTGTCTGAAGACCGACGATCGTCTTGGGGACAACGGGTGCCTGGCACTTTCGAAGAAGTTGCTTCATACCCAGATCGTAGAGGCGCAATGTGGAGCCAATGCCTGCAAGAAGACGACCTTGGAATCCAAGCAGAGCAAGAGGGGGCTCTTCCACCTTGGTCTTATGGATAAACTCCAGCTCGCGACCGTCCTCCTGGAACCGGTAAATATGGATGAAGCCGCCGCCAGATGAGGGTGGGCTGACAGACATATCCTTCGAAGTGCCCACAACGAGGAATGTCTCATCGTCTTGGCTTGAAAAGGGTACCGCGGCAACACTGACAGCAGCTTCATTGTCTTCGAGGTCCAGTGTGAAGACGACGGACTTGGTAGAGATGGGATCAACGATTTGAATGCAAGAAGCCCAGTGGCCAGTTCCGCGAGGGTAACCAAACTCCTCCGGCGGCAGAATGGCAGCTTCCCCATTACGGCTCTCGGAATCTTGGATGAGACTTTGTCGTGTAGCTGGTGAAAGGACACCATTGTCGGACTCGATGACGTAGAAGAGCGGCTGGTCAGGATGTTTGACGAAGCGACGGGGTGTGTAAGCGAGGGGGATAGACTCTTGGAGCATGTTGTTATCCAATTTTTCGATCGAGAAGATCCTGCATGTTCGTCAGCGATGATACGCAACCAAAGTGAAATAAATTCAATGCGGTGAAGGTGATGTTGATCTCAGTAGGAACAATTGGAATATAAATAAAAAAGTTCTTCGACATGGAAATTCAGGTCCCATGTTTCATCATATGATCAAGTGTGGAAGAAAATGGCGGGGGAAAGAAGAGAGAAAAAAGTCGATGGTTAAAACGTACCGGAGATTACGGCCCTGGATACCGATCATGCCTTCTACGCATTGCTCACTGGAGAAGTTCCAGCCCCATTCCAGGCCAACATAATCCAAGGGAGTGAGCATGAAGCTCTTGGTTTGGATGTCAGAATAACCAAGCCAGGGGCGGGAGCTCAGGGCTAGAACAGCAGTTTGTCCCTTCACTGAGACTTGAGAAAGCTTGACGGGCTTGGCGCCTAGGAAGCGCGTACGGGTATCGGATAGCTCTCCAGTAACCTCGTCGAGGACGGTGCGTAGGTAGACGCCGGAGTAAAGACCGATGTGCAAATACAAGGTGGTACCTCCCGAGCTCGAATCGGCCATGGCCATGATACTGAGAGCGGATGGTGCAGAGGTCAAAGCCTGAACGGACTTGTTTTCTAATGTAGAATCTGGGTCCAAGCTGAGGATACGCACTGTAGAGTCGTCGCAGCCAACAGCCAGGAACGAGCTTCGCATCCTGCCTTCGGGAACTTGCCCGAGACTGAGACAGGTGACAGTGCCAGACATTTGCCGCCTTTCATCATATTCGGCCAGGGTACCATCGGTATCCATTTCGAAGTATACGATCTCGCCGGAGCTGAGGGCGACTGCGACTTGGCGCTCGTTGGTGGCGGCAGCCACAATAGACCGATGCTGAGGAGCGGGCCATTCATTGACGCGGCCACCTGCGAGAAGATGGCGAATACCGCGAGGATGAACTTGGATGAGCGAATCCTCGCCCAGTTGCTGCACAGCCAGAGTAGGCGCAGTGGAAAGGAAGCCAGTGTCTGTAACCTCTTCAACGACCTCGCCAATGCCCAAAACCAGAGTCCCGTTGGCAAAGGAGAGAACAATGTAGGCATCGTATTCGTCGGAACGCGTCAGTTTAGTAGTCCAGACAGCCGATGGGACTGTTCGAAGTTCGGATTCAACGATTTCAGAAACCTCTAGTCCGTGCTTGAGGGTTCGGAAAGTGCTGCGAGCCCCAGTGCCGCCCACAGAGTATATTTGCGGAGCATCGTCCTCGGTAAGATTGGTGATCTTACTGTCAATCAACGGGTTGAGGGAGTTGATGGTTTCCATTAGGTTGAGATTCTCGTATGTCCGGGGTTGGAAGAAGATCGGATCATATGGAACAGATGGATCGGCGGAATAATCATCGCTAGAGAATTCGGTTTCCTCATCATCATCGCCAAGTTTTTCAAATTGGTAGAAATGATGGTTGCCAGCCTCGCTGGCCACATAAAGGAAACCGCTCTTGAGAATGAGCAGGTTTGAAGCGACGGGGACGGTGTCAAAGTATTTGATCTTCAATCTTTGCACTTCCCCGGTCAACTGACCATTCTCATCCTCAACCATCTCAAGGTTCAACTTAAACATGTCTCCGTCATCAGTCTGGAGCAAAAAGAAGAAAGCTCCCCTCATTTTGTGCATAACTCCAGAGACGATGGTGCGTTTTCGCTCGGGGTTTTCAGTAGGACCCCTGCGACGTGGGATAGGCACTCGGAAAGCATCTTGGTTGGAATGACGATAGGTGACACTATCTTCAGCGCACACCAGAACTCCGCTTGGGCCGTCCGCGCCACCAGGGACCTGGAAAAGCATGTTCGCTGTGCGATCAACGGGGTCGGACCACTTGCGGACGACATGATTCAATCCAAGATCCAGCTCGTAGTAAACGAGGACTTTTTCGATCTCCTCATAAGCCAGACCAGTGGGATCTTGGTCGGCTTCAGAGTAATCAACTTCCAAGGCAGCGAAGACGGGGTTTTCATAGCCCACATCCAAGGAGATCATGGCGAAAACCAGAGTTTGCGGCTTATGGGCCTCGAGGGGAGAGGAAATTGTAAGTTCCGCTTGGGAGTTACGATTCAGAACATAGACCAGCTTGTTCTTCTCCACAGAAGCGATCAGACACGCACGTCCCTTGGGATCCACGGCAAGATATTGGCCCGGGACAACCCGCCGAACGCCCGACTTTCCAAATGTTTCCAAGTGGATCCGGTTAAAACGGTTCTGAGAAGGAACATATTCAATGATTGTGATACGCCCGGAGTCGGAGCCGATGATAATGTAATCTGAATGAAGATATACTCAGCACAGTTCGCACAAAGACGATATGCAGCGTCAACGTTGCTGGCCGGGGGGCAGGTCCGCTTCAACCCTTCAAAGGGGGGGGCTCGGAAAACCAGGACCGTGCTACCCGGGAAGCTTGAAGAATCACTAAGTTGAACTCGTAAATGCAAACATGGGCTAATTGCAAGACATACCTTTATTGCTTCCAGCTAACCGAAAGGCTGCTAATGAGCGAATGATGCCGAAGACATCTTGTGAAAAGATCGGGGTGACCTTTCCTTGGCTCGGGTCGGGACGGTGGATTGTCAGTTTCGAGCCGGAGGCAGTGACGATCTGCTGTTCCTTGGTGCCCGAAAATTGCCCCAGGATGGCCTGAGTGATTGCAGTTGGAGGCTGAATCGTCAGAGAGTACATGAACATATGCGAGGTGGTGGCCATGGTGGGCAACAGCTAAGCTCGCAAAGCTTGCAAAACTCGCGAGCTTTCACGAAGGTCGAAAAGAAAATATGGGAGTATGCGCAATGGCAATTGCAGTAAAAATTATGCAACAGGTCACATCAATCCCATCGCTGCTGGGGTCTAATGAAAGAAAGACACCCCAGAGGTTGGCAAAAATGCGTGTTGGGGTGGAGGTTTGGGGGGGGGGGGAAAAGAGGAAGCAAAATGTGCTGGTGGGACTGGGAAAGCTCAAGTGGTGGCCCGTGTGGCCCGTGATTGATTCACGTGATATGGAAAGCGGTCGAATTACGTCGGCAACCAACAGCGTTGACTAGCTCCGACTGCCAACTGCCAACTGCTTTCAACAATCCAACCACCTCTGAACTTCCTTTTAGGTCTCCTGGGAGATTTCCATCCGCCTCCATACACCTGTTCACATCGCATCTTTCTATTCACTTTCACTGTCCACGCCCTAGAGGCGATCAGTCGCACCCTCGCCCTCTCCCTCTGTCATCTCAACCCTCCTCAATCACCCCCACACTTCTCTTCCGACAACTCAATTCACCATGGCCGACGACGCTGGTACTGCCGGAGAGGCCCCCATTACCTTCATCGTCAAGACCTCAACGGATAAGAAATACACGATGACCCTTCCGCTGTCCACTCTGGTTTCAGACTTGAAGCAGAAACTCGAAACGGCCGAGCCAGACAAGTCTGACAAATCCGATGACTCCAAGAGCATCCCGGCCGATCGTCAACGTCTGATTTACTCAGGTCGGATCTTGAAGGATAACGAGACTCTAGAATCTTACAAGATTAAGGATGGACACACTATTCACCTGGTTGGCAATGCCAACAGCAACCAGCGTGCAAATGCTGGAGCTACATCTACGTCGGGGGCAGCCTCTGCTACGGGAACCCCGACTCCTCCTGCCGCTGCCGGTGTTCCTACAAACTTGGCCGCCGGTACAGGTAACAACCCACTCGCCGGGCTGACTGGTGCTCGATATGCCGGGTTTGCCCAGCTTCCCGGGGCTGGTCTCTTTGGCCCTGATGGTGGGGTAAGTAGGCCATACTCCTTGGTTGGCTCATAAAGTATCCTTATGAGACATCAACCAATTCCAGGTTTGCTGACGTGATGCATCTTATCTAGATGGGACCTCCTCCCGACAGTGAAACCATGCTGAACATGCTCGAAAACCCTCAATTCCAGTCTACTCTCAACGAGGCCCTTCAGAACCCCGCGATGATCGACATGATGATCCAACAGAACCCCATGCTCCGCGATATCGGGCCTGGAGCGCGCCAGATTTTCCAAAGTCCCGAATTCCGCCGTATGCTGACGGATCCCCAACAAATTCGTCAGATGATGCAGATGCAGCGGATGATGGGCGATATGGGAGGAGGTGGTGGCGCCGGCGCCGGCGCCTTCCCCGCTCCCGGCGTGACGAACACAACCGCTGGCGAGAATCAACCCCAACAGCAAAATCCCGCAGCCAATCCGTTTGCGCAGAACCCTGCTGGAAACCCTTTCGCCGCTCTCTTCGGCGGCAACGCGAACCCATTCGCCAACCCCCTCGCACAGCCGTCGGCCAATACTGATCCTGCGAACACCCAGAATCAGGGCGACCAGTCCACAGACCGGAGCACTACTGGAGAAGGACAGACTCCGGAGGCTGCTCAGAACCCGTTCGCCTCTTTGTTCAACCCGGCCATGTTTGGTGGTGCCGGACTGGGTGGACAGGGCGGCGGCATGAACCCGTTCATGAACCGTGACCCAGCCATGATGGCTCAGTTGCTTCAGGGGCTAGGAAACGGAAACGCAGAGGGCGGTGGTGCCGGCGCGAATGCGTGGGCCAATATGCTTGGCCTTGGAGGTGCTGGCGCGTCACAACAGCCCCCTGACAATCGTCCCCCAGAAGAACGTTATGCCGAGCAACTTCGTCAATTGAACGACATGGGCTTTTTCGAGTTTGAACGCAACATTGAAGCATTGCGACGATCGGGTGGCAGTGTACAAGGGGCAATTGAGCACCTCCTGAACACCTCGTCATGAAGCTTCCATGAGTTCATTCTATTGACCTGTTTGTGTTGAATGATTATGCCCATTTTCCCGATGTATTTCATGGTTTCTTGATTCGATGATAACGATTAGGCCGCACGTTGATGATTTCCCTGCCTCGTTTCTCTCACATTTTTTTGCCTCTGTTTATCTCTGGATGTGGAACTTCTCTTTTTTTTCCTGAATGGCTCTGGTACACTAGCGTTTTGTTCATCGCCAATGCCATCTTCAATTGAATTTCAGAGCTGGACGAGTTGCTTTGCTCATGGATCATGGTATACTAACTCTAGGGCTTGTATAAGCCTATGTATAATAGTACTAGAGTAGTAGCTTCACTGCCGTGTGAATCTTGGAATAGAAATAATTTCCAGAGCTTCAAGTTCCCGTTCCAGTTCCAGTTCAAGTTTTCAAGTTGACTTCCCGTACTAGGGATATTTGAAGGATATCGTATGCCAGTGCCCGGGTGTGCCCAGGTAGTTGAAGTATATATTCAAATTGCTGTACCCCTGGTACTAGTAGTATAGTAGGCTACCACTAGCACCACCACGATTAGTTTCAATACACTGTGAGCCACCTAAGCACTATCTAGTAGTATCATGATTATTGTGATATTATTCATAGATTCCAATAAATAATAGTACTACTATGTAGTACTACTAAACCCCACGCTGGAATTCCCCAGGTCACGCTCCACCAGGCTCCACGCAAGGGCCGTTAGTCAGCCGTGATTTGCTTTGAACACGCTGGAATCTCTTGAACTTTGAATTCACCCCCCAAACTTACAAGGTTGAATCGCTCTTCACTCCCCTGCCGGCATTCATTGCCGATTACATTCGTTTCCCCTCCTCACCGGGGTATTGATCCGCTGTGGCAATCTCACCTATCTCTCTAGGCTGATTCGTGCATTCAAGCTACTACTATCAAGTCATCCGCCAAGCATCATCTCATTAGCGTGCATCCCCCTCTCCACCCTGGGCTGACCCCGTATCCGATTTGTCTTGTATGAACCTCTTTCCGACGGAGATATTGAACCGGAATACTGTACTGTATCTTTGAAGATCAAGGGGTGTTGATCCCTCTAGCCAGTCGGGATCTACACGTCGCCACACCCACCTCTGAGCGATCCTTCCGACCAACATAACATCCGCATCGCATGCGCTTTGAGAAGCTGACCCAAGCTGACGGGGCAAGCTGATCCAAACACCCATCTTTTACAATCATGTATACCATGCCCATGGGGCCATGGCGTCCGCGTAGTTGGGCACTATGTCTGTTCTTCTTTGTGTCGGCTACCTGGTCATTCTACATCCCTGGTGAGCTTCATCCACATCGCCCCAGTCGATCTACTCCACCTTCGAGCATTGATAGCTAACTATCTCGCTTTCTTGAAAGGATACTCGGTCACCCGGTATAATGATGGCGAGGCGATCCCTCTACTTGTAAACAAGATCTTCTCCGACCACACCCAATTGCAATATGCCTACTTCGACCTCCCCTTCGTCTGCCCTCCGAGCGGCAATAAGCATGGTGGATCCCCCTTCGGATCAGGTCAAAGCATCTCGCTCAATCTCGGCGAGGTGTTGCGTGGCGACCGCATCATGACATCCGATTTTGAGCTTGAGATGGGCAAAGATGTAGAATGCCAGTCCTTGTGTTCGGCGGAGGTCGATCGCGAGAACGTGAAATGGGCCCGCCAGCTCATCAAAGAGAACTATGTTATTGAGTGGATAGTCGACAACCTGCCCGGCGCAACGAGCTTTGTGACTGTTGACCGCAGCCGCAAATATTACGCCTCAGGTTTCAAGCTCGGCTATCGTGACATTTCTCCCGCCACTGGCCGTTCGCGCTACTTCTTAAACAACCATTTCACCATTGTTATTCGCTGGCGAGGAGTTCCCGAGGGAGGGAAGGTTATTGTTGGCTTTGAGGTATACCCGAAGAGTATCAGCGCAGAGGATCGCCTGGAAGGTGGCTGTCCGAAGGATGTGCACAAGCAGCGGGATGGTCTGGGTCTGTTCATTGCACCGGACATGTCGCGACTTCGAGAGAAGTACGCTGGGCTTTCTTACATCCCGGAAGACGATGAGGACGACGATGGAGCCACGTTGAAGATCCCGTATACCTATTCTGTTTACTTCCGGGAAGAAAATAAAGTCGACTGGGCGAACCGCTGGGATCTCTATTTTACTAACCAGGAGGAAGGATCCATGACCCATTGGCTGGCAATTATCAACTCCTTGACTATCTCGGCTGTCCTTGGAGTAACGGTGTTTGTCATCTGGAGCCGGACCGTCCAGGGCGACATTAAAGGTCGTGGCGATGGTGCTATGGAGGACCGTAAGCTCAAAGTGCAATCTCGACGCAAGCGCTCCGGGGAGAAGAAGGGAGAAGGATTGCTGGACAATGCCGACGTCGAGAACGAAGCCGACATGTCTTCGGATGATGAATCATTCGAAGACACCAGTGGCTGGAAGCTTCTTCACGGCGACGTTTTCCGAATCCCCGCTTACAGCGGTCTTTTGGCTCCACTTATCGGTTCTGGCATGCAGCTTCTTTTCATGGCTACCGGTCTGCTTCTCCTGAGCTGTCTGGGCATTCTCAACCCCAGTTTCCGTGGTGGATTCGTCAGTGTTGGCATGGGTCTTTTTGTCTTTGCAGGTGTCTTCTCGGGCTACTTCTCTGGACGGCTTTACAAGACCTTTGGTGGATTGGCCTGGCGAAAGAACACCTTGATAACTGCTCTGTTGTTCCCCGGGCTTTCGTTCTTCCTCGTTTTGGTTTTAAACCTGTTTGTTTGGGCTCAAGCGTCCAGTACTGCCATCCCTTTCAGCACTCTGATTGGCCTCCTCGCTCTTTGGTTGCTTATCCAAGTTCCCCTGGTATACATAGGCAGCTGGGCTGGATTCGTGCGTGCGACGGCCTGGGAGCACCCTTTGAAGACCAATGCTATCGCTCGGCAAATTCCGCTCCAGCCTTGGTACCTGCGCAGTCCTGCCGGCCCTCTGTTGACCGGATTGATTCCATTTGCCGTCCTCTTCATCGAGCTCCTGTTCTTGTTCAAGAATTTATGGCAAGATAAGAGTGGTTATTACTACGTGTTCGGTTTTCTGAGTGTGGTTTCTACCGTACTCCTCGTTACTGTCGTTGAAGTGACGATCATTGCAACATACAGCCAGCTTTGCTCCGAGGTAAGTCCCCTTTTCCTTCGGGATTGCTCCTTCGGGATTGCTTTTTCCCCCCAAAACTTTATACTAACCTCTCCAGAACTATCACTGGTGGTGGCAGAGCTTTTTGACCGGCGGCAGTAGTGCATTCTGGATTTTTGCCTATTGCATTTGGTACTACGCCTTCAAGCTTCACATCACAGGATTTGTATCGGGGCTGCTATTTTTCAGCTATAGCTTCCTTGCGTGTGCCGTTTACGGACTGTTGACAGGAACCGTTGGATTCCTTGCAGCCTATGCTTTTGTTCGGCGAGTTTATAGGTACGATCAATGATGGCTGCGGCCTTTCCCGCTTCCCCACATTTTCCTGCACTAGACACTAACAAGCTCAACAGTGCCATTAAGGTTGATTAAATCACCGCCTACAACCTCACTCTCACGACTTCATATGTCTCTTTGACCAGCATTGGTGTCGACCACCACGGCGTATCCTGTCCTTTAATTGCATGTCTTCACCATACGTTTTGAGCCCCCCTATTCTGTCATTTTCCTATGTTTGTCCTTCAAGCTTCATCATTGTGCCATCTAAATGAAGGGTGCATGTACAGCACGGCATAAGTGTTGTCAATCCGCCGTCAATTATGTAGCTGATTGCAACAGGTTATGTATTGTTATTTGTTAAATGTGAATTCCATTCTGTCAAACAAACTACCTGCCTCTCTAGTTGTGTACAGGCGCTGCCATCGCATTCATGAATATCGCTCAACCACCCTCATCCGCACCTCATTCACGTTCGTTTGCACAGGCGCCACAACCAGATATCGGCCCCTTTGGACTATGGTGTCCCAGGTGTCCTTCAGGTGCCAGTCTTCTCACACCTGCTCATGGTATGACGGCACAGGATCTGGCACATGATCCTGCTCGCTTAACAAGGACGTCCATCCACTCCTGTCCAACTCTCACTTTTCTCCCAACTTCATTTCCTCTCTTACCACCAAAGACAACTTCTACTTCACCATATCGATATCGAAGTTGTGGAACTTCATTTGTGGATACGACTTCGTTCCGCTGGGCATCTTACCCTGTTATGCCACTGCACTTCACTTCGAATATCGGATACGAATTGCACTTCGTGTTCATTTGAAGGGAATTCCTTCGAGATGACCCTCCCTCTCTTCCCTTCTTCAGCCTGTTTCCTTCTTCTCTTCTCGCCTCACCTCTTCCTTCACCCGCATCTCTTCTCTCCACCCTTCGTTCCTAACCTCCACCACTCTCCAAGTCACATCTTCGTTTCGACCCATCGATTCCATTCTTCGACACCAACCAAGCTTTTGCTGAACCAGTATCAGCCATGTCTTCCTCAACTTCTCCGTTCCAATCCTCTCGTCCCAATGAGATTGAGCGTAGCGATGAAATCCTGGCGGACCTAAATGGTTTGACCATGGATAAAAAGGATATGATCAGTGATAAGTACAAATACCGCTTCGAACAGTACCAAGATTGGGAGATCCTCAGGAAGCAAGTCCGTTGCATGGATTGCTTTGGTAAGTTTCTCGCCTCTATCTATCTGCATTTCGCTTTGGAACATGAGACTAAACATTCATCATAGTTCTCGAACAGTCGTCCGAAGCGAAGCGTCGCACACGCCCGGCCACCCAGGCCGAGAAGGACGCAGCTCGCCGTGAGACTACTCGCTACTTTGACTTCTGGCCCGAGGGCAAGGTCAAGCCGATGGTCTTCACCAGCGGTGGCAACATTATCACAAGTAATGATCCCCGTACAAAGGGTTACATCCTCCAAAATGATTTTCCCAATCCTGAGGTGAACATTGAGCAATATTACCCCCTCGGCGAGTATGCCAAAGCGATGCAGTCAAAGCCTCGTCACAAAATTGAAGCCACCGACGACAATCGCAAGTCACTGATCCCGGAGTGGAGAGAAAAGCCTCTCCTCGGCATCGAGATGGACCCGCAAAAGCCCTGTTACACTGTCTCAGGCATCACCAAAAACTTCGAGGTGATGGAATGGTGGAACTATATGGTCCCTTGTACCTGGAATGACTATGTGGCAAAGAGTATTGACATTTCGACTGTTCGCAAGGCCCGATGCATCGGTCATGATGGTACGGTCGGCGCCAACAGGGTAAGTTATGATCCTTGTTCTCATTGTCTCTTCCCCTCTGTCTTCAACATTTGAATCCAGCTAATTAAATTCCAGAAGTGGTCCTGTTGCGGTGGTTGGCCTGACTCCAAGGGATGCCATCACTCGGACTACCACAGGTTCCCACAGTTCAACTCAGACGAGGCCAGGGAAGTGTGGCATCTGTATGCCACCCCTGATCCAAGCGTGGCGATTGACCACAGAACCGCCGTTGTCTTGAGCTGTGAGGCGGGCATCGCCACAAACGGCGATCGTGAAATCGTCCGTATCGGCATGCTTGACTTTTTTACCGGAGAGGTTCTCATCAACTCGCTCGTCTTCCCCGGCGAAAATGTGGAGATGCTCCATCTGAACACTCACTGGACCGGTGTAGACTGGCAGATGCTACGTAGTGCGCGAAGAATGAGGACTGTCCTTGAAGGACGCGACGCTGCTCGCAATCGTGTTTGGGACTTCGTTGGTCCCGAAACCATCATCATCACTTACTCTGGTGGTACACGAGACTTGCTGGAGCTTCGACTCATGCACAGACGCATTATCGACATCGAAGAGCTAGAGTCCCGCCGGGACAAGTCCGTCCAACTCAATCTCTGGAAGACCGGTCTACGCAAGCTGGTTCCCGTGCATCTCAAGCGTCCTTTCCCGAAAGGCGGCAATGGCAACGTTTTTGAGGCGGCGGTCGCTCTTCGCGACCTGACTCAATGGTACATGGCCAACTTACCGCCGGTCATGAAGACGAAACTTGAGCAATGGCCCAAGAAATCCGAAGAGGAACTTCGCGCTGAAGCTGAGTATGCGATAGCACACCGCGATGACCCGTTCTTCTGCCCATCCAGACTGGACGAAGACTGTCGTCTGTGCCTTCTGCATAACGTTCCACGAGAAGGCAATGAATGGATTCGGCCTGAAATAGAAACGGACTTTTGGGATCCTCAAGACGACTGGAATAACCCGCCTCCCTCCCAGGAAAATCCACTTTGGGATTAGTAGAATTGTGCTTCTACTAGCTCATTTTTTAGGAAGTGGGTGCCAGGTCTCCAGTTTCTCTGGTGGTGACGATGATGGATTCTCTTTTTTTTCCGCTTCTCCTATTTGTTGCTGATCCTTTGTCCGCCCGTTGCGCTCATCTGTAACAAGGTGCGTTGATCTTTTGAGGGAGAGATGCGGTGTTGGCCAAGGTGGCCAGGTTAGGCCTTAGAACCTCCTTTCTCTTCGGGTTACAGACAGCCCTGGGGAGTACATAGCTTTCTTTATTCTTATCTTATCCTACGAATGGACTATCTACTCTCCCCTAATCTCTTTCTCTTTCTCATGTAGACGTAACTGGAACGGCACAAGGTCGGAAATGATTGTCGACGTGGGAACATACATATGAACGGGGTGGCGGAGTGACATTGACGGGTTGTCAAAGGAAAGTGGATCTTGGGTTTGCCTTTTCCAACCCGGAGTATTTCTCCCCTTTTTCTTTAAGGGTGTATGTACGAGCGGTTGTGCAGTGCTGATTGCTGGCAGATGTGATTGATGAGAGATAGTCCTGCTCACGTATCTACTTACGCACATATGTACAGTCTTTAGTTAGTTAGCTTGTGATTGTACATCGCTGGTGCACTCTGTAATTTGAATTTGAATTTAATTCTCCGTCATCGTGCAGTACAGGAAGCAGATACCTAGTTGAACCCAGGTATTCCGTACGAGTACTCAGTATATGGTGGCTGCAGAGTTCCACAGTTGTCCCTATTGGTTTTCCCTCTTGGTGTACTCCGTATTGGGTCAGAGTACCGCAGAGAGTAGCTCAACTGGACGAGACTCAAACCGAGAGTGTCCCAAGTGTACACCACGCCATGCTGCTTCAGGAGAAATAGTCCAGCTAGTGCGATATGGTGGGGACCGGATCTTATGCAGAAGCTGGAGCCGCGAAACGGCGGTGAATCGAATCACATCTGATTACAGGGGACCTTTGTAAATCTCGTACTTTGTACTCGTGTTCAAAGCCACGCGGCCCAAGTCTAGTCTGAGTCTGTAGGCTGTACAGTGAACAAATATGGAGTATTGTACGAGTATCCTCTGGAATCCGGGGGCGGCTGGAACAGACCGCTCCCGCATGGCGTGCTTAGACAGGGGGATTGCTCATTGATCTACTTGCACAGTGCGAAGGAGTGTGGATATGGGTACTCTGTAACGAGTATGTTGAAACCGGAATGCCAGGTGTCATTTCTGTTCTGCTCGCTAAAGTCCGTGTCATCTGCACAGTCTGCATTTTGCACATCCTGCACTCGTCGCTTATCGGGCACCCCCGTCGGCTCCTGGCAAAGTGCTGATTTTTGTGCGGTGCTCAATTCGGAGGTCGAAGTAGAAAGGTAATGATTGGCTGGTGAGATAAGCAAGTGGGGACAACGCCCCAAGCATGCCTGAAGGTGGCTAGCACGACATCGTCTCGCCGACGAGTCGGTCCCAGGGGTAATGAAGCCTGGAATGATTGGCCAGGATGGGCAGGGTGACACGATCGGTGGGGAGCAAGGTTTGCGCCGGTGGTCGGGTTGTTCGGCTGAGATCGCCGGCGTTACAAGGGTCAGCCCAAGGCGGATAACCTTACTGACGAGTCTGGGGTCGAGAGTCGGTGATAATTGCACTGAACATTACAAGTGATATGTCCAGACATACATGCAAAAGTTGTGAGGATTCCTTGCGTTGGGGTGGAAGGGGGTGGAAGTTGATTTATTTGTTACATCTACCAGCTGTAATGATACCGTCAGAATGGCGGTGGACCGGGCATGGTTGAGTAATAGCGTGGCAAATAGTCAAGTCACAATCACTCGGCACTTGGGCACTTACTCTCTTTGAAAGGGATTTAGTGACTCGACGAGGAGAGGGAATCCGCATTGAAGTGATCATGTGGACATTTGGTGGAACAGAGATATGGAGGATGGAGGATGGAATAGATGATCATGATATTCGGTTGAGTATACTGAGTATACCAACTACATATACTGTATACTGTATACTGTACTGTAAATACTGTCACATCTTACAATCACACCATCGCACCCAGCAATTGCTCGATCTTGCGCCTTCAATGAGTACGTCACCGCTTCCCCTGATCTTCCATGCAGTACTAGTCTCCTTAGTCGAACTCATAACTCCGCTGGATCGAGCGGTGGGGATCCCCAGTTTATTCGTATGTAGTAACTACTTATATTGATGATGGTGTATTTCATACGGCAAGCTGATCTGGATTATCAGATGTAGACTATAGTGTACCGTATTGTAACCAACTATAGCTCCGGCTCTCGGGCCCTCGTGTCGAGTAGGAGACCTCCGTACCTCCAGTGTCAATTTTCCTTTTTCAGATAGTCTGGACAAAAAATTTGTTTGATTTCGCATTGTCTGGCTCTGAACTGTCCTTCCCCCACATGTGCCATTCTTCTTCACTTATATCTACCCCCCTCATCCGCTTCCGCCATTCTTTCATCTTTCCTTTCTTCCCCATTCAACTTCTCATCCTCCACTCTCCACCCTCCTACCTTCCTACCTTCCTACCTTCCTCCTGCCTCCAGCTCTCTCTCCCTTCAACTCTTTTCTCTCCTGATAGGCGAAGGCCAAGGCTTCGACAAAATGGCCACCAAAAAGCCAAACATCCTTTACATCATGGCTGACCAGATGGCTGCCCCTCTGCTCTCCCTCCATGATAAGAACTCCCCCATCAAGACCCCCAACCTCGACAAGTTGGCCGGTGAGGGTGTTGTTTTTGACTCTGCTTACTGCAACTCTCCTCTTTGCGCCCCCTCGCGCTTCGTCATGGTTAGTGGCCAGCTACCTTCAAAGATTGGGGCTTACGACAACGCGGCGGATTTCCCTGCCGACATCCCCACCTATGCCCACTACCTCCGTCGTGAGGGTTACCACACGGCCCTGGCTGGAAAAATGCATTTCTGTGGACCAGACCAACTTCACGGTTACGAGCAGCGTCTAACAAGTGACATTTACCCTGGCGACTACGGCTGGTCGGTGAACTGGGATGAACCCGAGATTCGCCTCGATTACTATCACAATATGTCCTCGGTCATGGATGCCGGTCCTGTCGTCCGAACCAACCAACTCGATTTCGACGAGGAGGTGATTTATAAGTCAGAACAGTACTTGTACGACCACGTACGCACCCGCACTGACCAGCCCTTCTGTTTGACCGTCTCCATGACGCACCCTCATGATCCTTATGCCATGACCAAGGAGTACTGGGATATGTACGAGGATGTCGATATTCCGCTTCCCAAGAATGGCGCTATTCCTCACGACCAGCTGGACCCGCACTCCCAGCGAATTCTCAAGTGCATCGATCTGTTTGGCAAGGACTTGCCCGAGGACCGCATCAAGGCAGCCCGCCGTGCATACTACGCCGCCTGCACTTACGTGGACACTAACATTGGCAAGCTGCTTAAGGTTCTGAAGAACACTGGTCTAGACGAGGATACCATCATTGTTTTCACCGGTGACCACGGTGACATGCTTGGCGAGCGCGGCCTGTGGTACAAGATGGCCTGGTTTGAGAACTCCTCCCGAGTGCCCATGCTCTTCCATGCTCCCAAGAAGTTTGCTCCAAAGCGCGTCTCCGAGAACGTCTCCACCATGGATCTGCTCCCCACATTCGCCGGCCTCGTGGGAGCTCCTCTCGTCCCAGGCCTGCCCCTGGACGGTGTCTCCTTGGTACCATATCTGACCGGGGAAGATGGCGTCAGGGCCGACACTGTTTACGGAGAGTACATGGGAGAGGGCACTCAGGCACCAGTCGTTATGATTCGACGGGGCCGCTGGAAGTTCGTCTACTCACCAATTGACCCGCCGATGCTCTTCGACGTAGCCAACGACCCGGAGGAGTTGACCAATCTGGCAGCAGGTCTTCCTATCGCATCTGCCCCTGTCCGTGAAGCCCGTGCCCCAGTGAAATCTGGCAATCCATTGTCTCTGGCCGTGGCCAACCTGCCCACGCCTCTCGACTCACCTCACGCTTCCCCCATCCCGCAGCGTGCTACCGACAAGTCCTACCCATTCCCATCACCTACTCCCCCACGCACTCCTAGCCCTGGCGAGGCGGCGCTGCCCAACACGACGGACCCAGTCAAGCTCCTGGCCTACTTCGTCGAGGAAGTCAACAACAAATGGGACTTGGAGTCGATCCGCCAAGATGTTCTGCGCTCTCAGCGCCGCCGCCGTCTCGTCTACTCTGCTCTTATCAAGGGCACTCCGACCTACTGGGACCATGAGCATCGAGTTGATCCCTCGACCCAATACGTTCGAAACCAGGGCAAGGGTGTCCTCGACGATGTTGAACTGATCTCACGCTGGCCACGCGTGCTCCAGCAAGCCGCCAATGCGAACGGTATCTCCACCGCATAAACCATTCCCGTCCACACGAACAGAGTGATTGGAAAGGTCTTTCATCTTGAAAATAATCTTCCGTTCTTTCATGTCCATTTTCAGCCTCTGCCTTTACTTCGACTTACTCTGCATTGAACTTCGATATTTGCGACGACACGAATTTCCCTTCCGCGTTCCAGCAATGTGTTTGTTTCTTTGATTCAGTCTTTCTCTTTCGTTGACACCTCGTTCTGGCAACTTGAATTCACTGGCATTTTCATCCATCTGGGTTTTGTCTTTGCGCTTTTCTTTCAAGTTTCTTTATCATCGCGAGGCGCTATACCCGGGAACCAGAGAGTTTCTTTTATTTTATTTTCTTCTGATCTCTTTTCACTGCGAAATTCAAATTGCATTTCGTACGGTGTGCATGGCTTTTGTACATATTTTTCTTTATCCCGGGGCTGGTGTTGCCCGATGGATTGCCAATAGAACAGACTGATATTGAAGACTACTATTATTCCTGAAGAACTGAGTAAATGTTGCCACTGTACTGTAGTCCAGTGTTGTGCCACCACTTGGCTCTTAAGCATGAAGTATTCACACATTATGAACGTGTGCATGCATGCATGTATTAGATACTACAGGGAATTCCCTGCTCACCTGCAAGGAGTAGAAACGAAGTATATCTAACTTTTCTAGCGTGAGGTTTGAGGTTGACCTTGGCCCTACTTGGTGCTGTGAAGTACGCATGATGTCATTTCCCCGTTTTATCAACGCCCCACCCCCGGACTGCCACTGTCCGAGTCTACTTTATTTCCTCCTCCACCTCCACTTCCATCTACACTTCAATGATCTACTTTGATCGACCTAGCTATACCCTGCAATTCATCTCAATCATACCTATCAATCAACTGAAATACACTTAACTTACTTCTCAATCCACCCACCCACAATGCCTCATCTCACAGTAGCAGTGGCCCAAGCCCGAACTCGCGGCACCCTCCCTTCAACCCTCGCCGCCCTAGAACGCACAACCATAACAGCATCCAAGCGCGGCGTGCACCTAATCCTTTTTCCAGAAGCCTATCTAGGTGGATATCCACGGACATGCTCATTCGGTGCCGCAGTCGGAGCCAGACACCCGCGTGGCCGGGACCAGTTCCTGGCCTATTTCAAGGCAGCCGTTGATCTGGGCGACACACCTGCCGGAGCCGGCGATGATTGGCTCGAGAGGAGGTTACCTGTTGCCGTCGGCAAGAGTCATCGTGGTGATGGGACGAGGGAGACGCTTGAGAGGATTGCGGCCGATACGGGCGTTTTTATCGTTACGGGCGTTGTGGAGAGAGTTGGTGGGACGCTTTATTGTGCTGTTGTTTATGTTGATCCTGTTAGGGGTATTTTGGGGAAGAGGAGGAAGGTTATGCCGGTTTGTTCTCTGAGCCTCTACCTTAACTTGAACCTTTTGCTAATTGTTTGTGTATAACATACAGACCGGCTCAGAACGTTTGATCTGGGGCCAGGGATCGGCTTCGACTCTCCGTGCCGTAACGACAACTCTAAACGGTATTCCGTTAACCCTGGCTTCGGCAATATGTTGGGAGAACTATATGCCTCTCCTGCGCCAGAGTCTGTACTCGCAGAATGTGAATATCTACCTCGCGCCTACGGCTGATGCCCGCGATACGTGGCTACCTCTTATGCGGACTGTTGGTGCCGAGGGACGGTGTTTTGTTCTCTCGGCGAACCAGTGTGTTAGATCTTCGGAGTTACCGGACTGGATTACCGGTTCTGATGAGTCTTCTGCTGTTTCGGCGGTCGGTGGTGTGCCGCCGCAGATACAGTCTAGACCTCAGCCGTCTGGAAGGAAACTTTCTGTTACTTCGGAGGGTCCACATGAGATTGTTTGGCCCCAGGGTCAGGGCCATCCCTCTGATAATGATGCTGGTTCTAAGGTTGGCGATGTGACGGATAAGGTTGAGGAGTTGGCTGCGAAGGTTGAACAGCTTGGTCAGGCTAAGGCTGGTGCCGATGAGTTTGTTTCTCGTGGCGGGTCTTGTATAGTTTCGCCTCTTGGTGCCGTCCTTGCGGGCCCGTTGTGGGAGGTTTCTACGGATGATTCGGCTGATAGTGAGGATGCTGCTGCTAGTAACCCTGCCGGTCCGCATATTATGGCGGATATTGAGGAGGAAGCAATTGCGGCTGGGGATGGGCTAGCAATTGCACAGATTGATTTGGATGATTGTGAGCGTGGCCGGTTGGATTTGGATGTTGCAGGCAGTTACTCCCGCAGCGATGCTTTTAAGTTGACTGTTGAGGGGCTGGATTTGGCACCACCTCCCCTATAATTGCATCCAGGGATTCGATGAAAAGGGCAGCCTTCCAAGCTTCAAGTTTCAAGTTGGAGAGGAGAAACTCGTAAGGAGGATGGTACTAGGAATGATGGGAACATGTGGACGGGTTACTCCATAACTAACTACTCCAGGATTGGATGTTGTCAATTACCAGGTGAACTTGAACTTCAGGTCATAAACTGCCCTGGGCAACACCGTGAATCATCTGCCCGGTATACAACTCTGAGATTTAAAGTATTCAAATCGAATCTGAAAAATAAGCTAAATAAAATCCATGGATATCCTCCCCTTCCTCCCGCCAAAAATTCCACCTTTGCAAGAACAAGAACAAGAACAATAACGAATGGGATATCAATGCTTAATCGTGCTCAAGCTCAATATTAAGCTCATGCTCATCATCACCATGCCACTGCATCGCAGCATGAGTCGTGCGTCCATGATATATACAACAAACCTACTTTTTGTTCACTCTATCAGCCACACAGGCGCTTTCACTAGGACCATCGCCTGGCCCTTTCCGCGCACCTCGACGGTCAGGAAAGATGAGAATCGAATTCGGGGTGGAATCGCAACTTCGGGTTGTTCAACCTTCTCTTCGTGCGGGTGGGATGCCCCCGATCGACCGTGGTCGGCTCCGCCAGATTTGCGATTTCTTATGGCGTCGAAGACGGATTTCTTCTTGGACTCGCGCGGGGCTGGGGAAGTGCCCTCGCCGGCTCCGGTGGAGTTGGAAGCGGGCGATGAGTCTCCCTCTACTGCGGCGGGATCTTCGGCTTCCTGGTCCGCTGGGGGTTGAGGGAGGTGTGACAGTGGTGGCAGTTGGCCTTCCACTTTCATAAATGCATCGGCAAAAGCAATATTGGTTGGTAGGTACTCCACGTAAACATCGCGAGCCTCGAGCGGGATCTTCTCGGCGATGTTGACGGTGTTCTCAATGATCATCCGGACGCCTGCTTCTAGGCCAGCCAGCGCGGGTTCTTGAAGCTGTGTACTCAGGAACGATGCTAGCTCGGCGATCAGATGCTCGATTAATTCCGCGCGGTACTCTTGAGCATCTGGGGTAGAGAGTGCATCGCCGAGACCGTCGAAGGTTGTGCGGCGCCAGTTAGAAAGTCGAGCGATGGCATTTTCTCGATCTTCGTCTGTGCATGGGCGCATTTGTTGTCGGCGCAGGTTCATCTCAATGCTCTTCAGCTGCACGCTGAGCGCAGGATCCAATCCTGGATGGAAGTACTTGTGGAAAACCTCCTCCCCAAGCCATTTGCTGACCACAGCTCGGCCCATGGCAGTCATCTCTTTTGTGCCGGTTTTGACGGCGTCCTCGGTCACCAGACCGTGTAACCATGAGGGGACAGTGCGCCAATCTTTCCGCACGGAGAATGCCAGATCCTTGATGGCGCCATCTAGGCGCTGGAACCGGTTCGCGTATTCATTATCGTCTAGCACGGTTCGAGACACGGCCATGCGCTGATGGGCGACAGTATTCTGGAGATGCTGGACTTGGGCCTCTTTGTCGAAGTAATAACGTTTGACTTTGGAGTATTTGCTCTCTACATGTTATCGTTATCAGATCAGTATCAGTCAACCAGTCAATTGCAACCGCTGGAACCAACCAACAGTAGAGAAAAAGAAAAAAAAAAAAAAGTACGAGGTAGATCCATTAAACATACGTAACTCTTCATGCTTCTGAAGCAAAGCTCGAACATCGATATCTCCGGGATCTTCGCGTTGACGATTGCTGGTCGGCGTCTGTCGGCCAGGCTGATCGGGCATGTTATGGGCGGTCGCGCTCCCACGACGACTGGAACTTCCCGACAGCTGATCGTTGGATGATGATGGTGGTGCCTGCGCGGAAGCCTGCTGCATGGCGTCAGGATGAATCTGCGAATGAATTGGGGAGGGTGGCTCGTAGGATTGCCGGGAAGGGGGCCGGGCATTCAATACCAGGTCTTGCTGGGAACGATGGGGCTGACCCCGGTGGCCCTCGAAGGGATGGGGCGGTTCGTCGGTGGCTTCGGTGAAAGACGGTTGGCTGGAGTTACCCAGCAAGTTTGGATCGGTATTGGAGCGCACGAGGGGCCTGGGATAGGGCTGGTCGATCGGCGCGGGGAATTGCTGCGAGGAGTATTGCGACTGGGGCGACCGTTCGTTTTGTTCACGCGATGGTTGTCGGAGGTGTTGTTGTTGCTGTTGCTGTTGATAGGCTAGCGATGTGGATCGGGGCTCATAAGAATGGGTTGCAGGAGAGTGGTCCTCGTGCGAGTAATGGGCGACGTGATCGTCAGAAGTGTTGAGAAAGGGCACTTGCGGCGAGGCGGGCTGGGAAATGGGATGGGAGATGGTCTTGCCCCTGATGGAAACACTGGAACTGCGATCGAGAATACCCGAAGAGGGGCGCACAAATAGACCTCTTTTTTGACGAGGCTGAGGCTGAAACTCCGGCTCAGGCTCAGGGGCGACAACACTCACAGTCGGTCGGTCGCGTTGCTGCAGGTGGGGCTGACGTTGGCTTTGGGAACGGTGCAACGAGGATTGTGGTTGTGGTTGTGATTGTGATTGCCCTCCAGACTGCGACTGTCTCTGCGCCCCCAATAAACGAGGGTCGGAGACTGGGAAATGGCCAACTTGCTCGTAATCGGGGGGGTTGAGGTGTGGTTGCGGCTGTGATTGAGGAGGTTGTTGTTGTTGTTGTTGAACAAAGGCGGGGTGGATGAGATGTTCCACCGAACGAGCAAAGGAATTGGAAGAATGATGGGAGTTGCCAGTAGTACTAGTACTAGTAGTAGTATCTGGGTTCGCAGTTGAGTTCGAATTCGAGTTCGAATTCGGTGACCTCCTCTTGAAGAAGGGCATTCTTGTGTTCCAAGTTGGAGGGACACGAAAGGAACAACACAGCAAGAGGGGGAGGGGAGAAGGGCTGGTGGAGGCTGATCAGCGCAAAGACAACAATGATTGGCGTGGAGGGATGGACTCGTATCTCTGGTGCTATAATTATCCCCGCTGACGTCGGAATGGAGGCTTTGCACTTCTAGAAGATCCCTTGCAAGGTGCAGCTAGGAATTTCCCCCTAATTTCATGGCATTTGTGGCATTTGTGGCATCAAAGTGCGAGGACTCAGAGGAGTCAACTATTCCCGGGGGGATGGGTACTTCGTATGCCAGTGGGTTGGGGGCGAAGAGGTGGAGAGGTGGAGAGTGAAAGGCTGAGGTTGCGAGTGGTGACGGGGTATCATATAAACTACAGATACTACAGGTATACTAAGGGTATGCTGTCTGTCACTGGCAGTCCTCATTAATCGCTCAATTCAATTAATTCAATTCAATTCAATTACGTCGTATACAACATCAGCTTTCCAATATTAGACACACACACAATAAAGAGTCAATGGCAAATTTGAATGTTGATTATCCCCGAAAACTAGCCTCGCCCAAGCTAGCCCAAGCTACCCCCGTGGCTGTGCAGCATCCTCAAAGGAAGATCCCTATCCACATCCCCGATTTTAGCACACTCCGTGCGTCTTGCCGTGCTGGCCTTGCAGCGAGTGCTTCTCGCCCTGGTATTGAGCATGCGTTTGCTTGTGCCGGGGGTGGGACCGGTGGCTGCGCATATGGCTATCGAAAAGTCAGTGTGAAAGAAAAAAATAAAAAATAAATAAAAAAACACAGACGAGAGGGGCAGCTTACGCCTTATACTTGGTGATCATCGCCTGATCCATAGACTCCAGGGTCTGAAGAGCCAGCTTCACGTCAATCAGGAGGCTGTCACAGCGGTTCATGCTGAAGTCCTCGCGCACAACCACGCGCATCATCTGGAGCCTCTCGCTGTGGGGGGCCATCGTGTAGGCGGGAACAACCCAACCACGCTCGCGCAACTGGTGGGCAACGGCAAACTCATCATAAACACGGTCTGGGTTCGGGGGCAAGCGGAATGCCACCAGTGGCAGACCCTTTCCTTTACCCTGGCTCATAATGATCATGCCCATTTGCTTCAGCTGATCCGACATGTAGTCCGCAATGCGAGTCAGGTTCACCATGATCGAACGGTAACCGTGCTTGCCGAGTCGGATCATCTGGTAATATTGGCCGATCACCTGCGAGGCACCCTTGGAGAAGTTCAGAGTGAAACTAGCCTGGTCGGCACCCAGGTAGTTGATGTTGAAGACCAGCTCCTTGGGGAGATACTCGGGAGACCGCCAGAGGGCCCAGCCAACTCCAGGGTAGACAAGACCATACTTATGGCCAGACACATTAATCGAGACAACCTTTTCGAGACGGAAGTCCCAGGCAAGGTCGGGTTGAATGAAAGGCACGACGAAGCCACCGCTGGCGGCATCAACGTGGATAGGGCAGTCAATGCCCCTCTCGACCAGCAAGTCGTTGATCGCCTTGACATCCTCATACTCACCCGTGTAGGTGGTTCCAATGATGGCACAGATACCAATGGTGTTCTCGTCAACGAGGTCGACGGCCTGCTTAGGGTCGATCACGAAGCGAGTTTCGGTACAATAGACGTATTTCTCCTCGATATCAAAGTAGCGGGCGGCCTTCTCCCAGCAAACCTGAACAGCGCTGTTCATGACGATGTTGGGACGGGTCCAGTCTTTACCCTCGGCCTTGCGCTTGTTCTGCCAACGCTTCTTCATGGCCAGAGTGCCCAGCATAATGGCCTCGGAGGAACCAATGGTGGAGGTTCCCATGGCATTCTCTCCACTGGGGTCTGTCGGGCAGTTGAACAGACGAGCGATCATGTTGACGCAGCGGTTCTGGATCTCGGCACTGTGGGGGTACTCCTCGTAGTCGATGAAGTTCTTGGAAAAGGAATCGGTCATAATGTCCTCGATCTCATCCTCCATGTAGGTGGTGACGAAACTGGCGAGGTTAAGCTTGGGGTTACCGTCCAAACTCAATTCATCCCTGATCATACGGGCAGCCACCTGGCGAGGCATTTCACCCTCGGGCATCTCATGGTCAGGGAGATGCTCGGCAGCGAACCGACTACCGTAGACATTGGTGTAGATCTCGCTTTCATCGGGAATAGGGGTGAGGGAGTCAAACTTGCGACTGGCGGGGTCAAAGACCTCGTCGTCGTTCTTGACGGAAGCGAGATGAACCATGATGAATTGAGGTGAAGATGGGATACTACCGGGGTAGGCGGAAGTAAGCGGGAGTAAGCAGGGTGAAGGAGAAGAATGAGAAGAGAAGAGGAGAGGAGAAGCTGAAAACAAGCAAAGCAGAAGCCACGGCACGTGTAAACAGGCAATCACAACGCTCTGCGGGGCAGAATGACGCAGTGACTTCCCCTCCTCTTTTCTACTTCACACCTCCTCTTACACTTACACTTCACTGCATTCTGCATAGGTTTTGCATGCAGTCAATTCGAGACTACTGCATCTACCACATCTACTGCATACGGCATACAGCATGAGCATACAGCATACAGCATACTAATGTCATGGCACAACTCAGCTGTACCAAGCTGGTTCACAACTATGGGGCATGAACCAAAGCTTGGAGAAAGCTTGGCTCGATGATCGGACCCGACCTATCCGAATCCTCCTTACGAGCACAATTGGCAAAAACTAAAACCGGGCACACCGTCAAATTCAAGTGGGCAATTCAAGTGGGGCTGGTTTCTTCTCTCCCCTTATGCGCTGTCTAGCCTCACTTCTCCCACCCAATGACCCTCCATAATTCACAATTTGCTCTCCCGCTTCTCCATCTCGACGAATCGATAATAATAATCCAGGCTACCAGGGTTGAGCAGGGTCCCCGATGGCTGAATTCGCTTGCCCGATACAATCTGCTTAACAGGCAACTCCACTTTCTTCAAATTGACTGTGGTCTGATCCACCATGCCGTCAGTGCCGATTTCAACTCAGTCTCAGTGGAGCTCGATGGAGCTCGATGGATCAATCACTTACCGGTATTTCAGGGGTCTCGAATATGTACATCGGCACATGGCGGGCACTCAACTCGCTTCGGATCGCACTCTTGACCCGATCGACCAATTCACCCGTAAACAATACCCCGCCCTTCATCAGCAAGAAGAGCAGCACCCGCTCGTCTGTATCCGACGGTCGTCGTTGGCCCACACAAATTGAATCCGCAATTTCGTGTGAGAATTGGCTCTCAATCACCCGATAGATCTCAGCCGATCCGAAACGGACGCCGGAGGGGTTGAGGACCCCGTCAGCTCGCCCGTGGAACACGAGCTGCTTCGTGATAGGATGGATTGAAACAAAGTCCCCGTGCGTCCAAACATCTGTTGCCTAGTAGTTAGCAACCACTGAGCTGGCTTAACTTGAAACTGTGACGCGGCCTTACTGTCGAATCGTTCAAAGTAGGCCCCGTGGTATTTCTTGCCATTGGCATCGCCCCAGAACTGCGTTGGCATATTAGGGAATGCTGAAGTGGCCACCAGCTCACCAGGCACACCTTCTTCCACAGGGGCCCCCTTGGTACCATCTCCTCCTTCAATAGTTGAGTCAAAGACTTCAACTGGCACTCCTAAACTGCACCCAGCGCACCCACCTACATAAAGTGCACTCAAAGGATTGCCAATCCCAAAGCACCCTGCAATATCAGTGCCACCTGAGATGTTGTTCAGCCGAACATGTGCCGGAAACCCTTCGTCATAAAACCATTCGAATAACTCATCTCGCAGCACCATACCAGTGCTAGTCACCACTTGAAGCGATGAAAGGTCTGCCGTCTCGCGTGGTCGTATTGTCGCTCGCTGTAATTCATGTAGCCATCGCGGGGAAATCCCCAGATGCGTGACCCTGCGATGTATCAGCGCCTGTTCTCGGTATAGATACTAGTAGCTATTCTGTGGGCTTAATACTTCTCCTGAGCTACAATGTCGATTAGCACTCTGGCATCCGGCACAAAAGGGCTTCCGTCGTATAGAATCACGCGAGATCCAAAGAGCAGTGTTTGAATGGCCGACAGGTACATAATCCATCCCGTAGTTGTATATTGGCATGCCGTGCTCTCGGGCCCAATATCTGTGTGCAAAGCACCTTCTTTGTGGGCATTCAAAAGCACGCCTCCGACTGAGTGAACAATGCACTTTGGTTGACCAGTTGTGCCAGAGGAGTAGACTACCAAAAAGGGATCGCGGAAGTCAATTCGCTCGAACTCCAGATGATCTTTGCCTCTCGCCTTGGAGAGAAATTCCGGAAGCGTCTCGGTCCGGGGGATACTCTGGATATCAGCAGGTTCAGATGGTGCGCGTGGCTGTGAGATGACACCTTGGAATTCGCCAATGGATTCCATTCCGTCGACTATCTCCTTCATCTTGGGACGCAAGTCAATCTTCTTCCCATTGTAAACGGCAAAATCGTCCATGAACAACCAACAAGGCTTTATTTGCAGCAAACGATCCAACAACCCCTTCACCCCCATATCGGTCGAACTGGACGAGAATATCGCACCCAAGGCTGTTGACGCGAGGAATACGAGAAGAGTATCAATGCTGTTAGAAGCACATATGGCTATGCGATCGCCACGCACAACACCATTTGCTTTCATCGCCTGGATCAGTAGACCTGTTCTAGATCTCAGCTGTCCCCAGGTAAGATGCACGACCTCCTTTAGCCCATCCTCACGAATCTCTGTGATGGCGACTTTGGTATCTTCTTTGCCAGTGGTATCGCGCAAACGACGAGAGAAGAGTACATTTTCCGCGAAATTTACCTTCACGCCGGTAAACCACGAAGGGACACTGTCCATCCTCACAGACTCGTCCACCACAGCAGTGTAAGTTCCTTGATGGATGATTTGGAAATACTTCCAGCAAAAATCCCAGAACTCAGGTCGATTCCGGATTGAATAGAGGTATAGTTCATGAAATGACTATTGATCCGAGTTAGGTCTTGAGCAAGATAGCTTATCCACAACTATGTTTTACTCACCTTGAACTTGCGGCCTGTGGCTAACTCCAACTCAGTCCGGAATTGACCCATTTGGGTAGATTCTGGGCTTGGGTGCTCCCAGAGCTTCCGAGGCAAAGCTATGTCTTCCATTGCCACGAAGCAGAAATGAATTGGAACAGCAGTAGAAATTAGTTCTGTCTAGCAGAATCAGTTTTTAAGTAAGATATCTCTCCATATTTATCAATTGGGACCATGAACAAATACTTGTAAATCTGTGTTTTGATTGGCAGTTCTCTCGCTGCGGCAACCGGCTAACTGCGGCCCGCAATGCTTCCCCGTGGGGGTTGGTCACCCATACAATCCTACAATAGTTATTTCTAAGGCCCCGCAGAGTGGTGGGGTCTATCCGGCTACTAACTATGAGAAGTATTGTTGGAGGAGTGCTTTGCGGTAGATAAACATCAGCCATTGCTACTAGGCTGTTCAAATGTCATTGCCAACACCGTTACCGAATATCCGCATCAACGGTTAAAGATCTCTCGGGCTTGAGGCATGTCTTTGGATCTGCGAGATATTAACCTCGGAGGTAATCAAAAGAATGGAATAAAAAATGCACTTGTATTTGAGAAAATATTCTCTCTCCATTCTAACTAAAACAAATTGCTCAATTGCCCCAAGACCCGCTCCAACTCGGTCTTAGAATTACAAGTAGCAAAAACGAAACGATCTAATCTTAGTACTACATATCGCTTCCCTCCTATAGTATCCCAAATCAGTGACTCAATATATCCCCGCGGCTCCGGTCGGGAATTGCAAAGAGTTGAATGAGCAAACTCGTCGCTTGACGCGGTGCGGAAGAGCGGCTGGGCCACCACTGCATCCAGCCGACCCGCAGGCGCCGACTCGCAGGCAACCCGAGGCACGAAGAAAGTAACTTCATCTGGAGAAATAAGAGACTCGTCCGCCTTGATCTCTTCCATGTCTTGTATAGCTGATTCCACTTCATCGAGAGTATTCAGTAGAACCACAATCTGGAAAATCCCCTTCTTGCCGAAGAATATCACGTCGTCGGTAAATTGCACTTCTGAGCCGTCTCTCAGACTGATACAGTAAGACTGTGGGAAACTAACACCACCACCTAATTCCGGTAAAAAGGGCATCTCTGACGTATGCGTGTACCGGGTAGGTCCGGCTCCTCGGGGCCCACGTTCGAGCCAGTGCTTCCAATTTGGAACCAATTGCATAAACCAAAGACCCCAATTGCGAAGAAAGATGTGACTCCAGTTTTTTCCATTCACCATGTCACCGTTTCGAACAGTACTGGCGAGTGAAGCATCAAGCTGCTGTTTTCGTTCCAGATACCAGCCTGTCAGCAGGTGCTCGTAGTCGATATTGGATCCGGGTTTGCATGCGATTGCCAGTCGCCAGGCTAGTGAGATTGCATCTCGGAATCCGGATGCAATGCCTTGTCCACCGACTATGCAATTTATTAGCTTGGCCTCGTTAGCATGGTGAATGGGGAATTACATGGTGGAAAGACGTGCGCTGCATCGCCGCAGAGAATCACTCGATTGAGACTCCATTTGTTGCAACTCCGAGCTGAGAATCGAAATGGCCGCGACCGCAGAACCTCGATACAGTCTTCTGGGTAAGACACATCTTGCTTCAAACTGCGGCTCAATCAGTAAAGGTCATGAGTACGGGTTTCCTCGTAGATCTCACCCATAGCGACTACCCGAATGCGTCAAATACGGGTACACAACATCGCGGACTTTCTCCTCCGACGCCATCTCCACGCCATCCTCATTGGCAGTGATAACAAACTCGAATCGCCACAGACGATCTTCTGAAAGACCAAATCGGCCGCATACGGCTGGACGATCGGGGTTGCAAAGGAACCGAAAGTCGACGGGGAAGAAGAGGTCATAGATTTGCTCAGGAGTGTATCCCAAATTCCATAGTGGGAATGAAGGGTGGGTTTCTCTTGTTGGAAGATGGAGTTTCCAATTTAGTGCAACCCATGTCTCTTCATACTTCGTTCTGAGAAAGGTTCAAGTTGTTAGTTTTTTCAAGGAGCCAGCGGCGACCTCGGGAGCAACATACTGTTCTGCCCATTCGAGTTGAATCCCCTTCGGCTCTAGATACATCTTGCGTGTAAACCCAGTCTTACCATCCGCAGCAGCGAGGAATTTCGCACGAATACGCTTTTCTCTCCCCATGGCATCATCATATGTTGCGTAGACCCAGCTTTCGTCTTCGGTTATTGAAGTTAACGTGCAGCTACTCCGTAATTCGCAGCTATCGGCTTTTTCGATAGTAGATCGGAGATGTTTCTCGAGAATGGGCTGCTTGTGAGCCAGGATACCCACATGCCCAGTTTGTCCTTCGCTCTATTCACTGGTTAGGAATCACCACACCAGCATTAATCGCAATCTATAATTTCTTACCGAAGCCATATCGAAATGCAGAAAATGCTTCGCGTGCAGATTTCGATGCGTCCCGCTAATAAATTTGGCCTTCGCGATATCTATTCGAACAATTTGTATTAGCCAAGGGACGAGCAAAATGTATCCGAACTTGAAGGTGTCGCCATTACAAGAACCGATCTCAGTAAAAACATGTTCATATAAGCCAAGACCCTGTAGTAGCCTAATACCATCATCGTCAAGGGCTATACCGCGAGGATCAGTGGTGATGGCAGCTTCTTTCTCGAGTAGAATGTTGTTAACCCCAAGCTTGCCCAAATACCCGGACAACATTGCGCCTGTGGGCCCGCATCCGCAGATGAGAACGTCTGTTGTTTCCCAGTCTGCCTGGTTTGCTTGGCTTTCCATGTTGTACGTGCCGTTGGACTGGAAGGTATGGACAAGGGTATGTAAACTTTCAACAACCTTTCAAATGGCTTCTTCATAAATTCTATAGGCTACGGTTGTTGCGTGGAAATGGTCGGGATGCGGGGACAATGTGGAACGTGGGCCACTCGAAATACCGAAGTCGTCGGATCAGAAATTAGGCCCCTCAATAACAACCTTTTGATTTGTGGAGTAAACTTCTAGATTTCAAGGAATCCTTTTCAGGATTTTTTGTTCGATTTTCTGGCCTATTGATCAACTGTTGTAAGGAACGTGGTTACCAACAAGTAACTAGAATAAGGGGCTAAAGGAAGCGGTACCACATTCAAGGTACCACATTCAAGACACCTTAGCAGCAAGGGGTCAGATTACCCAATCTAGACAGATTGAGATAATGTGGCACAGGAGATAGCTATTCTTACTTCGTTAATATCTCAACCTTGCAAGTGTAATTGTGTGAGGGGCCTCATCGAACAGGAACAGACATCACTGCGTGGTTCAAGATATATCCCGCGTTGACCATTTTATGTACCTCCAATCAACTAGACAAATTCAAGTCATGATGCCTACTGGCTAGACCTACATCATCTTTCTGTCCCTCTTCTGGTAGGTCTCCCTGAACTGTCAAGATTTGGTCAACAAGGCGACGAAACTCCGGGCCAAACTGCAGCAAATCCTTCCACTCATCAAGCACGGCCTCCTCTCCGTCCCTCGCCCCGAGGAGACCACCTGCAATGGCAGCATTTGTGTCTGTATCCATACCGACTCTAACAACATCGACAAGAACCTGGTCTAATCTCCGCTCATCCAGGACCGCAGCAACCGCCAAAGTCAGCGAGTTAAGCACAAAGCCGCCGCACATCCCAGGGAAGCCAAGCTTTCTAGGTCCCTTATCAGCCAATTCTACGAGGGAGGTTGTGCGTCCGATCTTCATGGCACCGTAGACAGGCCCATCGGTGCGGCCACTCTCGAGTGAGATAGCGACACGCTCGCCCGCAGACACGGCCTCCTCGCCAGATAGACTGCGTAGGACCAGGGCAGAGACAATGGCGTTGTAGGCGGCACAGGCGATGGTACATCGGGTGTCATTGTGCGTGATCGCGCTGATGGATTGGCTCTCCTTGATGAGCAGTTGCGGATCAGTCTGGAAGAGCCCTGTAGGGATACAACGCATCAAGCTACCATTGCCGGCACTACCCTGGCCAGCACCGGTTGAGGAGGGATCACGGGAGGAAGCAAGCGAGGATAAAGCTTTCCTTGTAGCACGGCCAATATCGCGAGGTTTGCTCCCCTGTCGACGACCGGGCCAGTGGTCTCCTCGATACCACGCGAGAAAGTGCTCTGCAGCCTTGTTGACGACATCGTCGCCGTTGCAGATGGCATCGCGGTAGGCGAGCAGGACGGCGCGGGTGAGGTCAGTATCGTCGGTGGCAGCACCGGGAGCCCAGGAGTGAGAACCTCCTCCAGTAAGAGTTCGAGGGAATCCAGCGTTTGCATTGCGACCAGGGTGGAGACCGCGGATGACGGTGTGAGGTTTAAATTCGAGGGGTGCGCCGAGGGCATCACCGGCGTGGAGGGCGAGGAGAGCCCCGAGTGTGCGAGAGGTACGTGATGGGGCCATCTCCAAATTTCCCTTTTAAGTTTATCGCTGATCGGACTTATCGAGATGTGTTATATACTAGCAATTATCTAGACCCACGATGTGTGAATTAACTTAGCGGTGGCTGTGCTGCCAGCCTTGCCAGTCGAAGCTTGTGATGTGCCTCTGCTTGTGGCGGAGTACATGGCAACTAATTGGAGGGTGTTTGGGTGACTCTTATTCCCCATTCATGCACTTTCTGTATCAATAAGCCACTGGGGAAGTTTGTTGGTCGTTTTCCCCGTGCATGCAGCCTCCACACATTGTGCCAATCCCCCAAACCGAACTTGTCGACCAGTCAATCCTTTCCCATAATGGGCATACTTGGCCGAGCTTGTGATAATTGTTCGTGAACCAGGGGGAATCACTGGTTCTTGAATCATGCACCAGCAGGTATCAGTAATTATCAGAGCCCCGAAATCTTCCAGCGCAGAAATGTGGCCGTCCCGGGCTGCTCGAGAGTATGTATCTCGATTGCATGTAATCACCATAGTAGCTCGCTCGTTCTTCTTGCGACCCGAACAGAGGTTGACGGCTTTCACAATCTCGTCATACGAGAAGTGAGGATTGCCTAATGAGACTAAATCGATGTGATTATCGCCGTGGCCCTCACTGTAGTCGTTGAATCGATACCATTGCTTAACTAAATCCGATCGTGTTATTGTAACCCGTGTTGTATCTTTCAAATGGTATTGTATCTCCGCGGTACTGCGTGCTTCTATCGTGATTCCGGCAATGTGAAACATTGGCGAGGAGCTTGTAGTAGCAAAAGCAGCCCCAAATGCCTTTAGGTCCTCGATCGTGATACTCTGTTTTTCAAGCCCAGTTACAATGGGAATGCACTCGGCAGCGATGTCGCCAACAAGGTATCCGAGAAGTGGGAAAAGAGTATCATCAGCCCCCTCGGCAGATGCAAAGTGAACTTCCATTCTGGCCTTGCGGTTTTCGGTTATATGACAGCCAGTATTCAGCGCACGACCAGTCAAGGCACACATCACATCCAGATAATCCGGGCATTTGATGGTCCTTGCCCCAAGAACGCTATTAGCAAATACCACGGCATTTGACTCAGCCCAGATAATGTTTTCTCCCAATTTTGGGGCTTCCTCGAGGAGATATGGGGCACAGGTGAATGTCGGCCGAGCTCCCATCTCTAGGTAAGCACGCGCCAGCTCCTCGGAAGGCTCTCCAAGTGCCGGATCGACCCCTTGAGAGCGCCATAGCCTTTGGTCGACAGATATTGAGTTCAATGATGTCGGAATTCTGAATCTTCCTCCCATGTCGCATAGTCTTTGAGCAAATTCTAAAGTTGCGGGTCCCGTGTAGATGCAGCAATCAATGTGTCCGTTGGTGATATTAATTAGCGAAGTCACGCCTTCAATCTGCGCTGTCCGAAGAATGACGCGCATTGCAATCTGCGCCGATTTTCCATGCAAGCCGTCCAGCAATTCTTGGTCGAAGGGAGTCAGATGTAGCGACGGGGTATCAAGCTTGCGATCAGATTGTTTCAAAGACGTCTCCAGCTCTGGGTCATCTGTGGCTACTCCAAAAGATATCTGGCCGCCTGAAATTCGAGCCCAGTTGATGTCTTGAAGTTGGTCTAATGAAGACATCGGAACGTTCAGAACAGGAATACTCTTGCCGAACATTTCCTGGGAGACGAGAACCCCGATGGTTAGAATCATCTCCTCCCGGCCGAATATGAGAGCAAGCGGCGCGCAGTCATTGAGAATCAATTGAAGAATAACACCACTTCCTGTGCAAGATCCACGGCCACTTGGAATGGCAAGAATCTTGCCAGCGACCGAATTCCCGACCAAGGGATGATGACTGTCAATCACGACGCCGGTCTCGGGGTCAACGCCTCCCCAGAAACTGAGGGGAACATTGCTAGCAAGAATTTGCCCTTCTGTGCTTCCTGGGATGAGCTCGCGTGCTTTGATAGGCTTCTGATATTCAATTAGCGACTCGGACAAGACCTTCGGCATTCATTCCGAGGTGCTCACAATCATTGCGTCGATGTAAGCACTGGTGCAGTGTGGATAGAAGGAACGATAGAGGATGATAAAGGAAAGAAAGTATGAGTCTCCGTTAGACTTTCAAGTCATGGTCTCCGAGGGCCAATTTTCTTAATCCTACTTGGTGAAGAGGACTTATCAGAAACAGAAGAGTGGCGGCACATCGGGTGAGAGGTCCGACTGCGGGTCACTCATACCCCACACCAATTGTGAAAGAGTTGATAATAAGCAAGAGATCAAAGGCGTCTGCAGATTTCGGCTCAGGGTCATCCATGGCCATTTTTGAAAATTCAACTCGTAATATTTGCTTTGTAGAAGAGTTTCCAGGCGGTGGTGCTGGTGCTGGCCTTTGATACCCCGTCGGGTCATTCAGCCGAGTCTCAGTGTGCAGAACTTGGAGACAAGTGCGGGGAAACTCTGTCTGGAGTCGGGGTATTTAAGTTGATATCTCTAGTCTCCGCCGCCGGGGGCGCTTTCTGTTCGTGGTCTGCATACAGGATATCTAACCAGTTGGTCCTGATTGAACAGTCAACGACTTAAAGCACCACCACGTAGGAGGATGATATCTTCGGCAATGCCAGTGTTGTACCGGTCTCTTGTCTGTGGGAAACCGATGATCGACACAGCTCAAGAGTGAAAGGCCAATTAATCAACCTCCAGAAACTGAAATAAAGATTGAAGGATTCTCCTTATTAAAAAAAGCATAGCAGTCACATATTGACCTAATGGCGGGCGGCCAATTAGGTCAATATGTGGCTGTGTACCTTGAGTTTACCTGTTTACGTGACATTAGAAAGAGACCGAGTCTCTAGAAATATTCTCCTCTTCATTTCCAACCTTGGAACGCTTGAATTTCATCGAAAAACGATTGTACCTAATCTGGATTCTGAATCGCAATAATTGGGTCGATATAACACTGGTGCAGAGTTGGGGGTACCATTCTTGTGCAATTGGCACGGAGAAAGAAAGGAGAGTCATAGGTTTTCTCAAAACCGAACTGGAAATTCCTCCTGTCCGGCCATTACAGTTTTAATACACGGAAAGTCACACTATAGTTCGGTCTTTAAGTTGTGCAAACTTTGCCAGCCTATATCGATATTCCGAGAACTGTGATGTCAGATATGAAAGGAGTGGAACTTCCGGTTCCATCAGGGCCATTACAGACAGTGCTCGTAGCAGAAATCATAAATCTATCGGTCAATAGCAACCCTCAACTTCTTTTTTTTACCTTTTCGACTCCACAATCATCACTGCGGCCACTATGAAGATGGCCGCCAGCCTTTTCCTCTTTTTGGCGTCTGCTCTCGCAGCTCCACCAAGCACCCCGGGTGACATTCCAATACATTTTACCTTTTTTAACGAAGCTAGCGGGAAAACATATCCGTTTCAAGTTTCGACGCACGGTATCAAGTATAGATATCTCGGACCCCTTCCAAGCCCAGCGCCCGTCACATCTATTGCACTATATCCATCCACACAAACAGCTCATTGTACAATTTACTGCGGAGATTGAAGTCCGCTCTATCTTACAGAGCCAAAATCATATTTGAAATTGGATCCGGCGGTGGACCTGAGCGACAACATGATATCGTGTGGCTCGTGAGCTTCTGTGAATTGTTTTTGTTACGTGGGCTTTTTCAGTTTCTTTAGCTGGGTTGGAGATCCAGTATGGAATTCAAAGTCCGACAGCCTCATAGTTGTCTAATTATAGGGTCTCAGTATAGGTTTTCTCCTTGGGAGAAGGTTTTCCTATACTCTTGTGCGAATGCAGAGACGTATTTTCATCACATCTATTGGAACTTATCTTTAACATGCTATTTGGCCCCAATACGCGTAAACGCTGGTCAAGGAAATAATATATGTATTGTACATGAATTTCCAGCTGGGATTTAAATGTGCTCTTGCGATTAGTTAACTAAGACTTGCTTACTCGAGGCTGGGACTAACCCTGCCCGTGGGGCTTGTCCATCCATTCTGTGTATCATTCACAGATAAGCTGACACAGCAAGAAGCTATACCTGGAATAGCATTTGACTTGATTCTAATTATAACTGAGAAGTCTTTCATCGAAATTTAGCATGAACTATCTAGGCTGCAAACCATTCGTGCCAGATTTTAACTTAAGCTTTGGATGTATTCTGAAGCTAACCGGAACCCAACGGTAAGCTGGGAACAAACTTCTACTATCTTGATCACATGCTATCCGATCTCATGTTGAAAACAAGGCATACATTTGGTTCGAGATATCTCAGCTCTTGTGCCTCCATTGATGCCTAAATCAGTCTATCCATATTTTCGATATCCATACCTGCTGTACTACGTGATGTCGTGTCTTGCTTGACACGAAAAAAGACGAAAACATGTTTTCTGAATTTATTCCGACTACGATAGAGTAACCTAGCTTTCTGCTCCCGCGACCCAGTTTAGGATCAGAAAATCAGAACTCGAAGCAGGAGAGAGAGGGACTTGTCTGAAAGTGGGGGTCGTCAAACCTAGGTTTGTGTTACATGGCCGACTATAAAGAGCACGCATTTCTGCTTATTTCTTTTCTGGCTAACTATTCAACCAGAACAAATAATTCATTAAATAAAGTAGTCTCGGATGAGCTTTATCGCAATGCGGTCTACCATTGCATCTCTCGTCATGGTCTTCGCGGCTACCACCTGAGGTAAGTCATTCGATGTCTTTTCTGCTATCATTAAATAACATGGGCAGGAATAAAATAACATCACCTTCCGATGGGCAGTGCGTAAAATTGGTCGAGGATTTGGAAGTCAAATGGACCTCGGTTGAGTACATATTCCTATTGCTCGGCGATCCAAAATGTGGAGCGGAAATCATTAACACCATCAAGCACCGATTCCTTTGAAATTTCCTTCAGTCTTGTTAATCACAAAGGGGCCAACCCTCCTGTCGATTATCCATTGAAATTTATCGTCTTTACAGATGACCTTTCCTTCGCTCTGCCTAGCGTGAGCCATGATGTGGCCACCAATCTGTCTCATACGAACAAGGGGTATGCGCATTCAATTCTGATATTCATCCTTTGAGAAAAATATCTGACGGTTGAGAGCAGAAACGGCTATCAAATCAATATCACCAAACCTGGAGGTGGTATGGGAGCCACCCCTCTGGCTCAATCAGGAACTTTCAAGATCGCGGAACCTGGACATTCGTGCTAGCCAGGTACGGAGGGAAATACCCCCATCTGTCCTTTTATGGCCAGTATGCAATGGGATATTTTAGTTATTTCCAGCTTCAACTTAGGGCTTCTGTAATTTGTTAGCGTTAGTATCATACTACTTGCCTCCTCTATCGCTTTTCTAGCGTGACCATCAATATTCATATTACCAATGTCTCTTCCTCCCGTATATGCAGATAGACCTCCTTCATTGCACCAGCTCTTCAAGCCACAAAATAACACCAATTAGTATAAATCATAATATTATTTGATGTCTTGTCGATTATTGTAATCAACTACTTCATTTGCCACACACTACTTCGTATTTCTTCGTAGTTGATGTACAGTGTTAGGTTACTTAATCAATAACCCAGGTCAAGTCACCCGTACAGAAAAGTTAGCCGATTATCGCTGTACAAAGGCCCCCGACTTGGTGATCGTGTCTTGGAATTATATCCCTGCCGTGTCACGGATGGCGTATTCTGCCACGAGTCACAGATTCCAGTCCCCGAAATGAAGTAATATGAAATATGAGATGAAATGCCACCCTACAATCGCCACTGATGAGAGTGGTATTTCCGTGTCAGTAGAATGACTACTTGGGAGGCCCTAAGGGTCTACTGGGGGTCTATAAAATGGATATAACATTCGTTGATGGAGTCTTTCTCTATATCATTGCTTCCATCTACCGTTACAACCTCGGCCCTCACCTGACAAGATGCGTTTCACCACTTCTTCTTCCGCCGTGGCCCTTATCGCCACTGCGACAGGTCAATCTATTGCATTCAAACAATAGCCATGGATTCATTGTATTGACAAGTATCACCAGCTTATACCATTAGCTCGTAGGGTGCATCGACATCACTCTCCCCCTGACAGTGACATGGACGGCGTCCCCGTGAAATTCTCATTCAATCCGAAAGTTATACCGTTCAAAGTATAAAAACTGAGTACTAAAAACTATCGCTAGGTCCAAAACTCCATCGACCGTCTCCTTCGTACTCGCCAATTATATCAGTGCCAATCCGCCCGTTGATAGGTTCTACGAGAACATCGTTGTGAATGCGAGCCAGAGCAGCCAGGGCAGCGTCACTCTCCCAGGTCTAGATCGGGCTACGGCGCTTGGTTACTCTAAAAATGGCCGGTGAGTTTGTTTGTTTATTTAGCTTCAACAATTGTTACGGTTCATTGTATATTTACTTAGTAATGGTGCGATGTATAGAAAGGACTACCGAATCTGGATGGTGCCAGCTAACAGCCCTCCGCCTCATAATGGAAATCTTGTCACGGAGTCGCCTTCTTTCCGAATTGTGGCCCCGGGATCCGGTAATGTTTGCCCCGTTGCCGTTTAGAAGGTCCTAGCTTTTTGCCCTTTTGTTTATCGTTGTTGGTCGTGGGTGTTGGGTCCAGGAGGGTAGAGGCGGGCGGGACGTGGCCGATGACTTCACTACAGGGCCAACACAATTTGTTTGTTGATTCTCTGTCATTCTGCGAGGCGGACTGGACCTGGCTTTCGCTTAACTCGTGTGTTGGTTATTTTTAGGAATAGAAAATCCTTCTGCAAAGCGCGTTTGTTGATTTTTACTCGTAGACCATATGTCGGGAATCAGTTGGGTATTCATGTTCTGTTTAAAGTGGGATATTTCAAGTTCAATCCGTACAGATTTTTCAAACCAATCTAGGTGCTGTTATCCAGTTTATCCCACTTACTGATCGCTCGCCCTCTTCGTCCTTAGGGTCTGGTAATGAGTGAGATCAGCTGACCAGCCCCTGTCGATATCTGCAGCCGCCATAACAAAGTTATCTAACCTCGCGATGATTATCGATGATGATCGGTGATGATCGCAAGGACAGCCAGTCAGAAATCCAAAGTGCGGGGGAGAGAAGGGCTAGTCAGAAGGATCATTGCCTTTAGTGGAATGCCGAGACTTGATGTGCGCTGTCGACTGCGGGGGGCTTGTCTTGGCGAGATTAAGTTGGGATCAGCCTCAATTTTAGGACATCAGGGGTACTTGTACTTGTAAAGTACTTGTTTACAAGTACTACAGAGTACTTCATATGTAGTATACTAGTATACTGATTCTAGTCCATCAGTATCCATCTACTACTTCACGCTGGATAGTATATTTGATTTTTGTATTCAACCATCTAGCAAGTGTCTATATATCTAGAGCGGGTCACAAAGCAAAATAAAAGAGAGAAACGCCAACACGGGTATACGCTCAAATGCAGGGCATTTGGGATGCAAGTCAGTCCATCGGGAACGTGGATCATTCGTACTCGGCCCTGTTTCCAGCGGTGATCCCCAGCACCGCCCGTGAACCATCAAGGGACACGATTTCAGGGGGAGAGAGATAAAAAGTGGTCAAGGTGGTGGTGAAAAGTGACTTCAAGGGTGAAGTGAGGGAGGTAAAGGTGAAAGAAGAGAAAAAAGGTAGAGCGGATCTCCAGGATGTAGCAAAAAAAGTAGAAGGTAAGGGGATGGAAAGGGTGATGATTTTTACGCGCAGAGTTGAACAGCGACCAAGGCGCGAGTCAAATCCTCGGGCGCAAAGGGCTGATGCGTACCCTTGCGTGGGGTCCGTGAGGTTGGGGAGAGAGTGCGGACAATGGGGGAGGAGTAGCGTATTGACTCCTTCAGTTGGGAAATGGGGTCTTCGGGGAAGTCATAGACGGAATTCTCGTTGAGAAGAGTCATCATGGAGCCGTTATAACTATCGGAGTTGACGACGGTTGAAGACTGAGAGCCGTGGTTGGTGGGACGTGAGTTGAGGATGTCTTGGTCCTGGTCTTGATCTTGATCCTGGTCGGAGACTGCGGCAGAGATGGCGTCAGGAACGGGCACGGGCACGGGCACGGATACGATAAGAGGAGGGGGGAATATCGGCCAGGTTCCGAGAGGGTGAAACCTGAGCAGATGGGGGTTGTTCAACATACCGGAATCGACGATTTCCACCCCGTCGTCGTCGGGGGAAATTTCACCGGAATCGTCGCTGTCCATTGGGTCCATTAAAGGGTTGGGACCGGGTAAATCAAAGGTGGCGCAGGGTGACAGGGCCAAGTCGAGAGAACGCGTGCGTTCGACCGTCGCCCGATCGAAGGACCACGCAGCAAGGCGTTTTTGATGTTCTTTATCAAAAGGTCCGCGGAACTTGGAAGGGGGGCACTCATGGCGACGATAATATTCCACCTTGGGACGGCCAGTATCCTGGCTGGCTGAGGAGCGGTGGAAGACGCGCCTAACTTTTTCACGAAAAGTCATGGTGATGGGTGGTGTGTGGGGGGAAATAAACTGGAGCAGAACACAGGTACACAGGTACAGAGAGACTCGAGGATGACCGGAAAGGCCGGATTATTCTGTAGTTGTGGTTCTGGTTCTGCGTCACAGCGAAGGTCGCCCGTGGGGGTCGGGGGGGGAGCACGTAAAGCGGGATGGGAGAGGGGAGAGTTTGACCATTGGAGAGGAATTGAGGGGAGAGGGAGAGGGAGAGGGAGAGGGAGAGGGGAAAAGAAAAAAGAAAAGGAAGGGGAAGGGAATGAAGTGGTAGAAGTGGAAGTGTGGAAATGGAAATGGAAATGGAAACTTGAAGGTAGAAGTGGATGCAACCGATAAGACACTGAGAGTATACCTTACGGGGACTGTAGGATATGGATACAGAGTACGGATACATACGAGTAGGATAGGACGTCTCGTCCAGTCTGTGCGGCATTTCCTTTACCAACGGCGTCTCGTAAGTGGAGTCAAGGAAGAGATTACATCTGGGGGCTGCTTTGGGATTGGACTCTCCGGATTCCAGACTGGAAGTGGAGACGAATACTCCGTATACGAGAGATTGTAGTTAGTACAGAGATACTGTAGATACTGTACTAGTACGAGTAGACGACGAGTAGACTCCAGTACTCCGAAGACAACTGGATAGTTCCCAGTGCCACGAGTGCTACGGTGCCTCTCATTTGCCACCACACCCAGAGTTTGCCGCATCGAAGACTTCCAGAAGAATACAGGAATACTCCGTGCAGGAATCAGGAATCAGGATCCAGGATAAGATCAGCCTCACGGCACTCGCGGCACTGCCCACCGACATCATTATGGCCCAACCACGGGGGCGACACGGGGCAATACGGGGCAACAACGTCAATACCTCGCAGTGACCGGGCACGCTGTCTCCGATTGCACCGGAGGAGGGCACACCGGAAACAACCGCATCAGCGGTCCATTTATAGCGGTGGGAAGAGCCAATAAGAAGGGAGGTGATTGTGGAGGGTGGGCTGGAAGCAACTGGGGATTCGTGGATTCTCTGGATTCTCTGGAATCTTTCTCGCTTCTCGGCATTCCTGACCCGGTCTACCGCTTTGGGCAGTACCAGTTGTACCAGTTGTACCAGCTGTATCATATATTGATATGGTCCATAATACCAAAAATGACCCGAACAAATATACAACAGGCCGGCTGGCCCAATGGCAAGGCGCTTGACTACGAATCAAGAGATTGCAGGTTCGACCCCTGCGTCGGTCAACTTTTTGGTACTTTACTTTCAGCGTAAGTCTACTAGCTGAGTTTTTCTTTTTTTTTCTTTTCTTTTATTTTGTTTCTATTCATACTTGAAGCAGTTCAAGTTCTCTTTTACCCTCATGTGTAGTTCATCATACTAGTACTCGAATGAAGACTTAGATCTACATCCCAGAATAGAACTGGGTCGGTGGCTGACAATGATGACATATATATTCCGACCAGGTGTCCAGTGTCCACATCCACTTCTAGTTGTGTCTGGTTCTATGGCTCTGTTAATTAATTGATGATAATCATAATTATAATAGTGTATTTATATTCAGTAACTAGACTACTATGATGTAACTAGTCTAGCCTCCGGCTATACTAGTATATACACTGTATGCTGTCAAGTATGCTGCTCGTCACCTGCACAACATGCGTGCAGCCCTATTACCAAATCCGGCGTTAGGGCTGCAGGGGCCCGAGAGGCACAGACGGGGATTTGATGTATGTCAGTACCTAGGTAGTACTAGTAGTACTAGGAATAGAAGGATCAGATCCGAGTCCCTTTGCGAATCTGAACCTGAAACAATGAATCTCCAATAAGACCCCATTCCAACCGCAACCAGGAGAATGCGAGCAGCACTGCCAGCCACCTATACTAGTAGTAGCACCCATCTAACAGGCCTCAGCCTATCGCAACGCTGTAAATCAGGAACATCAAAAATAAAGAACCAAATCTAGAACCAAAAACAGAACCAAAAACAAAAAAAAGAAACAAAGGGAATCGCTGCAAATAGAACAATGATGCCATTTGTCCTTGACTAGGAGCCTTCTGGACCCGACAGTTCCAATTTGACCCAGGGACAGGCCAGCATACCGGAATCACCCATCCCAATCCCATCCCATCCATCCCTTACTTTTCCTTCCCTCGCTCCACCCTCCACCTTCATCTCCTGTCACCTCACCTCACTTCATCCCATCCGCTCTTTCGCATCCACTCTATCCCATTTCAATCTGTAAGTCCTTTCAAATGGTTACTTAACCTTCCATCATTCGCCATCTCTCCCAACAATCCCCAATTGCACTGCGCGCCCGCCCGCTGTCGTCATCTACCGTGGCAATTCTGACCCGCCGCAGACCTCACGAATCGTCACGAACATAATGCCTAAGAAGGGTGGCAAGAAGAAGAACAAGGGTGGCGCCAAGGCCCCCGTCGCCGCTGCTGTCGACAAGGTCGCCGATACTGCGAAGAATATTGTGTCAGTGACCCTCAATGCGCCAAGCGAAACCTTGAAAAAAAAAGCGTTGTCGTGGTCGCGTGCCACCTGCAGCTAGCTAGCTCGGATCGCGAATCGCTAACACCCACTCCAGTCACCCCGACCACGAGGCCGAGAAGGCCGAGACCAACACCGCACAGACTGATGCGCCTACCACCGAGTCGCAGCCTGACGCTGCCGCCGATGTGAAGAAGACCGATGCTGCTGCCACACCCGCCACCACCGCCAACGCCACTGAATCTGAATCCAAGAAGGCCGAGGAGAAGGTTGCGCCCGCCGCTGTCGCCGAGAAGGTGGAGGAGCCCAAGGCCGAAAAGGTCGATGCTCTGAAGCCCGAAGCCGAGGAGAAGCGTAAGAATCGATCTGTCAAGTCAATTGCGCGAACTCCAGCTAACCAACCGCCCATCGCAGCTGTCCTCCCCGGGAGCACTGTCAAGGAGACCTCCCTTGGCGCAGAGACCTATCCCTCCACCAGCGAAGCCGCCGCCGAGGAGTCGGCCACTTCCACTGCTGCCGCGACCGGAGCCGCTGCCCCCATCCCCAGCTCGACCGAGCGACCCAAGACCGCCGAGTCGGCCACCGTCGCTGCCGCCGACCCCATTCCCGCTGCCGTCCCCTCGGAGAGCGATGCCGCCCACACTAAGCGCCCGTATGAGAAGCCCATCTTCTCCAACGACGAGGTGAAGCCGCACAAGATCGCCAAGACTGAGGAGGAGGAAAAGGCAGCTGCCAGCGCCGCGGCCGAGAAGCAGAACCTGACTGGTGCCGGTCCCGCCTCCACTGCCGCTTACACTGCTCCCGAGCCCGTGCCTGTTTCTGAGACCAAGAAGGTCGAGGAAAAGCCCGCCGAGAAGCAGGTCGAGAAGCCCAAGGCCGAGGAAAAGCAGCCCACTCTGGTCCAGCCCCCTGCTACTCAGGCGCCCATCCCCAAGACTTCCACAGCTACCGACAAGCAGCCCGCCTCGCCTGACGCGGTCGCCGCTGCTAACGCTGCCATCAACACCTCCAAGACTGACAAGTCTGCCGCGCAGGCTCCGGTCGTCGCTGAAGAGCCCAAGAAGCCCGAGGCTGCTTTCAAGCGCGGCGAGGAGCCCGCCACCGAGGCACCTAAGACTGAGGCTAAGGAGTCTGCTCAAGAACCCGCCAAGGCGAACGAGGAGACCAAGGCCGACCAAGCTACTGATCAGCAGCAACCCGAGAAGAAGAAGGGTGGTTTCTTTGGCTGGTTGAAGCGGAAGTTCAAGTAGAGGGACGCTGAACGGAAACGAAGCTGCTGTTTGCTGTTAGGGTAGTGAGTCTGGTCAGTACTCGCGAAGAAGATTTTCTTGGTCCAGTCCTTGATCAAAGGGTGTGGATGTACGATATCCAGGGAAAAGGTTGGAGGGTTTGGTTTTGCTTGTTTTTTTCCTGCTCCGTTGAAATGATACACCATCGAAATTATATAACATAGTGCTTATTAAAATAATTCTCTTCTGAGGACCACTGCCCCCTTTTCTATTTTTCTCCTTGTACCCCCTTCTCCTGATCGTAACACACCGCCATTTGTTGGAGGCGGTGGGCTGCCCAGGCCAGCCCCAGTGTCGATACTATCGTAGACTAGTGTTGCGTAGTGGTTTGATTAGTTCGATGGAGCTGGATGATCCCTCGTCATAGCCCCAGCCAGCTCAGCTCAGGTGGGTCGAGTGATGTGGTCATGGGTAAGTACGGGGGTGCTTGTAACTACTGCACAACTAATGGAGACAAGATACATTTGAGTAGATCAGGCAAGATAGGCCAAGCCAACTTGAACGAGCTCGATAAGGCCGTATACGTATAATAGTACATTTCCAGAAATCACATCGCTACGATCCCGTGTATATGTACTCCGTTCTGTACTCATACTCCGCTCTGTAGATCTAAAAAAGTCCCTGCGTCTCCTCAACAACAGCCAAAAGTGTCTCAGCAAGACGCTGCGAAATCCGAAAATGATTAATCCGCTGCAACAAATCAATCACCCTCAACAAAGACCCCATAGCCAACCTCCCCGGCAAAATAGAACCCAACTGCTCCAAAAACCCAACCCCATCCACACCAGCCAAGCCGAATTCCTCAAAATGCCGCACATCCCCGGCAGACAAGGTAACAGACATGGTAGGCATATGCACTCCATCATACCTGCCAAAGCATAAAAAGCAAGCCCAGACAATCCCGCAATAATACAATGAAAGAGGGACGTGGATGGCCGGCTCCGCGCCAGCGGGGAGTGTCTCGAATTGACGCTGTAGGAGCATGGCGTGTAGGAGTGCGCGTTTAGCGTCGAGGGTGTGGATCCAGGATTTTGCGTACGAGATGTGGAGTGGTGAGAGGTTGGGGTCGTGGCCTTCGCGGCCAAAGGCACATTCTAGGGCGTTGATGTCTGTGTGTAGGGTTATGAAGATTGAGTGCCATAGTATCACTGTACAGGGCCATGTGTGGGAATGCGAATGCGAATGGCTGGGTTTATTGGATTGAGGGTGAGGCTGAAGGTTAGGGTTGTATTTGGTGTGGAAGGTTGTTAGGAGAGTGTGGCTTTTTTCGACCGCGTTCATCCAGTTGGGATTGGACGAGTGATGGTCTTGGTCTTCGTAGGTGAGTGCGTTGATGGATTCGAGGAGGCTATTTAGGGCGAAGTCGCCCGGGGATCCGGGTCGGGATCGAGATATTTGGGCTGGAGAGGGCTGGGCGAGGGAGTCGGCTTGGGACTCTAGCATGAGTGATTTCCAGGTTGAGGCGTTGGATGCTGTAAAGAGCTCGTTCGAGGAGATTTGGGGCAGTCGGTCGATGGAGTGGCGGAGGAGAGGTTCGTGGTGATGGATTCGGGCGAGGAGGGCGTCATGGATGTGTAAACCTAGGATGATTCTTTGCTTGACTTCGCTTTGGACCCAGCTTATCCAGGCTTCTTCTAGAGATGGGCCTTCTGTGTCGAGAAGATGGTATTCGGTAGGTTGGAGGTTGAATAACTTTGCTTTGCGGGCCCACTGAGACTTGTAAGCTGAGTGTTGTTGAAAGGGTCAATGGGACTTACAGCTATGACACTTCCATGGAATACGTCAATTCCGGTTAAGTCTTTGGGTCTCTATCAAATCCGTCAATTGAGAACTCCGATAGAAGTTATACAAAATAGCCCAGCTCCTTACCCCCAATAGCATACCGAATGTCTGTCCGATGATAGACGCTTGCAGGGCTATCAAAGATGAACCCCCTGATTTAAATGTATAAGTGTCCCACTGTGGCTGTCAGCGAAGCTGTGGTACCCAGGAAGAGATAACCTACCGATGCAAGAATGGCTTTATTCAACCGCTCAAACATGCTGATGCCATGATTGACCGCGCGAGAAGAACCAACAAACAAGCTCCCAACAGAACATATAGACAGCAGAAGGATCGAATTCTGCGTGCCTGGTCGGAAAGTAGCCATGTGAACCACGGGGAAGAGAGGATGGAACTTGGAAAAATATGCTTGAATGCAAAGATCCTACCCCAAATCAGTATACTATTCCCAAAATAAAATGGCTGCTGGGGCGGGAACCCTACTAGAAAAGGAGTAGAGGGCAGTATTCCAGTCTGCACACGCTGCTGTAGTCGATCTGCCAACCGTTTACGATAGGTCTCATCGATATAGCTCTCCTCGTTTGGCACATCTGGTGTCATTTGACCCGACGATGCTATTTCACAGAATGTATGCCATTTTCTTTGAACTGTGTTACTGCGTTGCTTTGCTTGGTTGTCGACCGGTAATGGTTGGGAAGTCGTGGTATGTAAATCAAATGAAACTTCTGCCGTAGGTATGTATTGCGATGTCGCAGAAAGCAGAGACATATTCACAGCATTTAAATCAAAGTCGTCACCGGTCAAGAGGCTCTCCCACTCCTGATCCAGTCGGGGATCCCATAGTGGAGGTGGTGGACTACCCTGGTTTCTCCAAGCATCGGTGGCCTCAAGAGAAAAGAATGAAGCCAGGGGAGTCATCTGTGAAGGATAGCTGTGTTCGCTGATTGAGAAATCTGGCGTCTGCTTGCCAATGGAGGCGCTGCTGGGTGGCGAGATCATGTCGTCCGTCATTGTCATATCAGGATGAATCGGAATGGCCGGAACACCCGTCGCAATTGATATTTGTGACATGAGTTTGGGATCAAGACACCCATGGCTTTCAGATTCAAGAGCAACCACGTTTGTTTCGCTGCCTTCTTGGCCAGTCGCATGGGATCGCGAGTGGCGTAGGAGAGTGTCTCTGCTGAAGCATCAGTATTAGAATACCAGGAAGAGATAGGCGAATAAAGTACTGTCGAGCAAATGCCTTGCTGCATACAGGGCAGTTAAATGGCTTTTCTTTTGTATGTGACCTTAGATGTCGGGCTAAATGCTCCGCCTTTTTAAATGCCTGTCCACAGACCGCGCAGACTCGCTCTTCCTTGGAAGTTTTGCGACGACGGCGAGCTTTGATGCCAGCACATGAAGGGGCAGTATGGACTCTGCCGGAAAGCATGATTTGAAAAATTAAATCATCGAACTGGAGCCGTCATAGCGTCTATGTGAAAGGAGGAGATGAAATCCAAAAGATTATGCAACGAGGTAACATCCATTCTACACCCGAGCTTTCCCCGCTCCAAGATCTACACTTATGCCGAGATCCAATGATCTTCAACAGAGGCTGAGGCAGGATGAATTTAGACTCTAGCCAGGATGAATACAGATCGGAGATTCGCATGTTCAAAGTCCGAGCGGATTTCAATTGATCGGCGTGTCGCGTGCTATGGGCACCGCGTGAAACAAAATGTGGGATCTATCATGCGGGCCCTTTCCGTATATCCGGCGCTCATCCACAACCACAACCTCAACCGTGGTGGATGCAATTTTTGGTTGACGCAATGCCTTCAATCTCCACCTCAACCACATCGTCGTCCTGAAGAAATTCCTTCCTGAAAAATCCAACTCCCGATGGTGTGCCGGTCATGATCAGAGTTCCCTTGCGCAAGGTTGTGCCGCGAGAGAGATGAGAAATGAGTTGGCGCACCGTCCAAATCATGTCTGCTGTGCTAGTCTCTTGTTTCACCACACCATTTACTTTGGTAGTTAATCGCAGAGCCTGCGGATCGGGGATTTCTTCTGCAGCCACGATTGCGTGGCCAATTGGCGCAAACTTGTCGAAAGATTTGGCGTAGCAGTATTGCCCTCCAGAGTTCTCGGGAAGCTGGAAGTTTCGTGCAGACAAATCGTTGCCAGCAGTATATCCAAGAACATAATCTAGTGCAGTATCCTCCGTCACATCTTTTGCATCTTTTCCGATAACAACGGTGAGTTCGCCTTCGTAATCGAGAAACCGGCGCGCATCGGCGTGGATGTTAATTTTTTCAAAAGGCCCAGCGAGTGCATCGGCAGGCTTGGTGAAGATGACGGGGTATTTGGGCACAGTCAGCTAATTGAATAAGATATTAGTATTAGTACCATCAGGTCGATCAAAATTAGAAGCGTGATTTACATTTGCTTCCTCTGCATGCTGCTTATAGTTCAGTCCGATGCAAAGCACAATAGGTGTGCTCTCGATGGGGCATTCCAGCTAGTATAAAGAGAATTAGATGATAATACGGTTTAAGTATTTTGAATTACTTACTGAGTCAACCTTCAGTGTTTCTTCTGTTGCTTTCAGACCTGTGAAAGGATTTCCCTCCAGCCTACGAACCGTATATTGATTCTCGCTGACGGCCAGAAGATCCCCGTAATAGATCCCCGACCTGGGAGAAGCGAAACGAACAAGTCTCTTGAAGGCAGTCATAGTTCCTGTTGAAATAACTCTGAGAATATACGCCAGTTTTATTGCGAGGCAAGACTCAATTTATACAATATCATTAGCGGGGATGATGAGCGAGATAGGGCAGGATGTGGGATCAATGGTAGCCCCGCGTGTTGATTAGTGGAAGGCTGAGAGCGCCTCTTGTGATAACGCAATTTGAGAAATGTACACAAATTGCCTTGGAAGGCTTTGAATAACCTTGTTATAGGAAGGAAAGACATTGTATAGCGGTATTATATTGGGTTGGGGATGGTAGGTATACCAAATGTAGCAGCAACCTTGGAAGTCGTGTTAATTGAATGGGACCCGCGCGGCCCTAAACTTATTGACATTTTCGCTCTGACAATGAGTTCCTATAAGCTGGGTGCACTAGATGAATTATAGATCAAACAGAATGATTTATCATTGAGTAATGCGACGGAATTTGAGAGGTTCTAACATTGAAATGAAGTGATGGGGGTAACTTGAAAACACCGCCAAGATACGTACAATAGTGGTATAGTCATGAGGCGAGGAATCGTCAGATAGCCGATGCCTACCCATTGTACCTAGTAATGCTCCTTTGTTCGAACAGTACTGAGTACTAGAGGGAGGACCCTTTCCCCCGGGGATATAAAAACCACCTGGACACGAAGACTCTAGTGGTGAAAGTGATGTTCGAAATAGCTGGTAATGTTGGTGACCGGGTTCCAAGGTTGTAATATAGATATGCAGTGCGGAAGTGGCATTGCGAGTTCGAGCCGCTACTAAAGGTAGAAATTAATAGCCAAGTCAGGATAAATTCACAAATCAAGATCGTGGAGGCCTACTCATGATGAACACGATATTTGTTGAAAAATATATTGGATCAGCTTTTGGAAAATCTTGAAGGAAAACCAAATGAAGAGCTTAAGATCCATGGGGTAAGCTGGATTCATTGCTTCCATGTTCCTGACACATCGCATTTTCAACAAAACCAATGAAGCACGTGGAAAGTGTGGGACAGACTGAATTATTATTTTACAAGGCCAGGAACTGGGGAATTAGGTGCTCATTTATTATTTTTTTCTGAGACAGGCTGACCAAAATTGCTTTCCCGACCGAGTGACCCGAGATCGGTGTCTTTGATAATATGAGCGCAACGCCGCATCATCGAGGTGATTGGTATCGATATTCCCCGTTTCTCGCAACAAGGATATATGTAAAGGAGACGAGGTAGGTGCGTCCGTGGCGTGCGATTGATGCATGTTGACAGCTCCGAAGAATCAGGTGATATTGGGCTCAGATCTTCCAGAATTGCATATTGAGCCGGGGATTGGGAGAGCATGGATTATTCTGTTGGTAGTTACCAATTAAAACTCCATTTTGCTATGTGACACCACCATATCATATATAGTAAGGCCTGATGTATCTCTTGGTCTAGATTTAAATCCTGCCTTTTCCCACCAAGTCACATCCCGGTTTAGAGATTTACAGTCCCCCCAGAGATACCATATTAATTAAGTTTTTAAAAGATTATAAGGTTGAATATTGCACAAGGTATAATTACAGAATATTTTCGAATTCCAAGAAGTTTGATCCTGAAGAAAAGTAACATACGTTTTAGACGAGTTGGTGGAGGCAAGGCGCTTACGAAATGTTACCCAGGCAGCCAGTAGGTCCTCAAAGAACAGATTGCACTTATAGTCAAGCGTATTGGGTATTTTCAAAGAATTCATGCTCCATGGTTTTATTTTCTGATAATGTTACATTGCGTCTGAGCTACGCATAATTATTGCATGCTACCTAAGCCGCTTGAGTACCCCAGCACCAATGAAGCTCTCTAAATAGTCTCATAAAACCTGACTGGGGCCTTTCATCTTGTACCAAAGGCTTCTATCACTGCAGCCCCATGATAAGCAATCTTTGATTGATTAACAGGGCCATTCTTTCCTTCTCATATACCGATGAATGTGCTCCACGAACTCGAGCCTTAGCGTAGTCCCATATTGATTATTTCTTTTGCTTTCACCGGCGTGGCTTTAATATTATGCGAAAGATTTGTTATTTATGAATTTTGGTTATTATATTGCCGAAATTGGGATGTATTTTTAGAGTAGTTTTGGGACGGTCATGGTATTGAGAAAGTCGTTGATTCTCTAAGAAACAGGATAGCGGTAGCTACCGAGAACTTCCTAGCTGACTGATATAGAGCCAAAACTGTTACTCCCAAGGAACCGAATAAGTAATCAAATAAACCTCCATACCACAGGATTGTGCTTCACGTATTACGATATCATGGAGAATCTCGGATATGGTGTAGTCTTGAGACTATAGAAGTGTGTTGGGCGGGCCGGTAGCGGAGCGTGAATACTGACCATGCGAATCCCGTATATTCACTGCTACGCGTGTAACTTGAATCCCAATATTAATTATAATGTGATGATAGTATTAAATTTATATGAAATTAATAATATTCCAATTTAATGGGTCTTGATATTTTCGATGACACTACTGGTTAACTAGTAGGTCGACGGAAATCGACATAGAAGTGTGACCATAGAAATGATCCACCATTACATTGGTCAGATCCAACTAAATAACAAACCATCGAATTGACCTGGAAATAAGCGAGCATCAGCCTCCTCAGCTGCAGAATCAGGGCCAAGTATACCAATGATATGAGGGAATCACACCGTCTCTGCCTTCCCGCATGGTTGTGGTGGTGACCCACGTGGGCGTGTTATACCCCAAAGCATGCACTGTATGCACTACGGTTTACCACTTACCGGTTATCTCTCACTCTTCTCTCTTCTCTTTTCTTCTTCTCCCCTAGTATTTCCAAAAAATAAATAAAAAAAATAACAAAGGACCCCTCCATCCCACTTTCATCTTCTCACATTTTCCTTAGTGACACCCGTTGACTCGACTTTGCGATTTCAGAGTGTCCCAAATACCTCGGTGCCTCTTTGACGAACATGGCCCCCAACATGTTTCGATCTATGAAGCGTCTACTTTGCTTTACTTCACCTCAACACCTCGATGAGACAGATTCGACCGTCCAGTCCATACATGATGCTCCTCGTCGGGCTTCTATTCGAAATTCCACTGCCCGGGCCAGCTGCCCTCAACCTCGAGCGCGAGAACGAGTCCCAACAAGGGTGATAACACCGCCAGTCTCCTCTATGTACAGCACCACCAGCACTCATACCTGTTTCGTATCTGATGCAGAGAGTCTGGTCACTACCGCAACATCTCCAACCAGTCAGAGTCCTTCCTTGTCATCCGAGGTTCTTCTCAAGCTCGCCACCGACGACGCCTCTTGGGATTACGGCACACCGTATGTTCCGATTCTGCAGCCGAATGGCACACTGAGACCGCCGAAAATCTCATTTGGTGGATATGGCTCCTTTGGGGGCCAGTTCGTTCCAGAATCGATCATGGGCTTCCTCCACGAGCTGACCTCGGTCTTCGAAGCCGCCGTCTCAGACCCATCTTTCTGGGCTGAATACGCCACCATCCAACGCTCCCAGCACACCCCATTGACCCGGGCGAGCAAGCTCTCCGACTCAGCCACGGGGGCAACCATATGGCTGAAAAGGGAGGACCTGAATGATTACGGCAGCCACAAGACTCGCAATATCATCGGCCAACTGTTGCTTGCCCGTCGCATGGGTCGTACAGAGGTTGTCACTGATTGCGCAGCGGCCAAACATGGAAATTTCACGGCGGCAATGTGCGCGCGTCTTGGGTTGCGGTGTGTTGTCGTCATGGGTGCGGACGATGCACGAACGCAGGAAGAAGGTGTCCTCGAAATGAAGATGCTCGGGGCCAAGATCGTGACCGCTATAACCCCTTCCGGTATGGGGTCACTGCGTGCTGCAATCACAGAAGCACTCCGCTATTCAGTCTGCAGATATGAATCTGTGTACTACCTGATGGGAGGACCCGTGGGCCCCAGCCCATTGCCAACCGTGACCCGCACTTTCCAGGCTCTCCTAGGCGAGGAGGTCGCAGCCCAGATGTACAGGGAGATCGGTCGTCAGCCAGATGCTGTCGTCACCGCCGTTGGTAGTGGGTGCGGTGCGGTGGGCCTATTCAGGCCCTTTCTTCACTGCCCGGCTGTTCGACTGGTTGGTGTGGAAGGCGTACATGCCGCTGCCTTGACGGAGGGTTCACTCGGCGTTCTCCAGGGCTCGCGCACGCTGATGCTTCAGAACGATGACGGTCAGATCATTGACTCGTACTCCATCTCACCAGATATGAATCTTTCCACGGTTGGACCCGAGGTGGCGCATTGGAAGAGCAGGGGCCGCATTGAAATCCGGACTGCCACGGACGCGGATGCCCTGGATGGGTTCAAAAGTCTCTTGAACCACGAGGGGATTGCGTCTGGTCTGGACTCGAGTCACGCGGTGAGCGCAGCATTGAGTTTAGCGAGAGATCTGGGCCCTGGTAAGAATGTTGTTTTGATGGTGACGGGAGGCGATAACATTGGCATGCATGATGGGAGGAGGTTGGATGTTTGATGGTCCTCCGCCTTTGTATGTCCCCTCTCCCTTCCTGTCCTTCTCCGACTCCCCTTTTCTTTACGTTCTTCTGTGCCTTACTGTCTGATGCTCATGATCCTCACAATACCCCTGCTATGCTGATTTAGTTTCTGGAGTTTGCGTTCTGTTCAGGATGGCCTATATTTATGCTCACCGCTGTATCATCCTAAGGGCTAATGGCGATTGTTTTTGGGTTTTATAATTACATAGTTTTTCTTTTTTTGTTTGAAGAATCTCTATTGATTTTAGCCAATCATTCAGTCAGTGGCTTATGGTAGATAGATACACGATCACTTTTTAGGGCTTGTTAATGAGATTCAAGTTTCCGGCAATACTACCAATACTGGTAGGTAGTAATGATGCACGTTCCCTTGTCAAGCAACACAGCATTCGTACGACCCCAAAGCACCTGGAACTTTAATAGCCAATCAATTATCCCACTGGAATGGTAATCTGGGCCCGACACATAATAGATTGAAACTTATTTCAACATAAGCACTTTTTGCTTTTCTAGGAGTTCATCAGTCATTTTAAGGGTCATCATAGATACATGGTCCAAGTCTATATTGGTCTGATCTCACAAAGATCAATCTTCATGCGTCACCGACATATCCAAGACCTCCACTCTTCCCCTTCCGCGAGTTTCATTGCCAACAAAATCATTTAATCCTTTGAAAGCTCCCGGCTCCGCGAATCCAACCACCTCCCACTCGTCACCGCTCACTTCTTGAGACTCGACAGATTCGATGTAGTTCAGAATCTTATCCTTCACGGTACCCGGTGCCTTGGGACCGGTTTCCACCTCCTCACCGCCAGCTTCAAGATCGGAATCATCTCCGCCTTTACCAGACTTCTTTGTCCCCTTCTTGTTCTTCTTGTTGGTTTTGGGATTTCCGGCTGGTGTCTCTTTCTCCTTGCTCGGAGCAGCACTGGGAGCAGCCTTGACAGACTGTTTCAGGAGTGACACCGGGCAGGTGACACGGAGTCGCATGCGCGCCCGCATCACAGGAATTGGCTGCCAGGCAATGAGCGCCTTCATGGCATCCAGCGCTTGACTCTTGGCAGAGCGGGTGGCAGAGACACCGGTCCAGAGCGGCTTCTTAGGTTGAGCCGGCTTCTCATCATCTCCGCCGTTGCCATCGCCAGTCGACGGTTGCTGGTTTTGTTGACCGCTGGCCGAGCTGAGCTGATCTAGTGCCTTGGAGATCATGCCCGATGTATAGACGCGCTTCGTGTTGGGGTCGACAAGACGACCGGAGACTATATCTAGTACTTCCTTCTCAACACGCTCGAGGATATCCTTTCGTTCGCGCTCGCCGACTTGCACTTCGCCTTTGCGCAGGATTTCTTGCAAAATTTCATCGCGGGGAGTGTCGGCGCCGAAGGCTTTATTGAGTTCAGCTGAGGGGGCGGTTTGGGCTTTTGATACGGAGAGGAAGACGGTGGGCACTTGGAGGACATTGTCGAGGTCTTTCTCGGCACCGGATCGATATTCGAGGAGCTTGTTCTTGTAGCAGGCTAGTTCGAAGCGCTTCTTGCCTAGAGTTGAGTATCGTTGTTAGCTCTGAGGCCTTGGTAATATGATAGACAAATGCGTCGTATCAAGTATACCTTTCTTCAGTCGCACGATGGACACATTGGTGAACTTGATCTGGTTGGAGGGTTGGTTGATCGGCATGGTGGGATGATGCCGCGATAGCGGACTTGTAAATTCAGCTAAGGGCAGTTGCAGATAAAGAGAATGAAGGTAAAGATGAAGCTTATATACGCAAGACTCTGGGGTATCTTCAAGGGACCAACTGGAGAAAAAGAGAAAAAGAAAAGTGGGATGGGATGATATTTGCAAGTTTCCCTTTGCAGCTGGGCAGTCATCAGTCATCAGTCATCCCCCTTACTGCCATCCGCCACCGCTCTCTACTCACCGCCCTGCTGAGTCATCTATCGCGGCCCGAAAGCGGAGCGGACCAAAGCGTCCTAGTACAACGATGACGCCCCCCCAAGGTTCCCAGGCAGGTCTAGTCCAGTGACATCGCGCCTTGTACCCCTTCCCCAACCTCTCCTCATCACTCCTCACGACTGCAGTTCCCTGCATCCTTCTCTTGACCATCTTTATTGGCTTTATTCCTGTATGTCATTCTATCTTTCCCTACACATTGAATTCCATCCTATTCCATTACTGCTTTCATCCAACTCATCCACCCACCCCCAGCTTCCCGAGCGGTTACTGATAAGAGTTGCCGCCTAGATCCAGACCCCCGCTTTCCATCATTACGCTACTCAGATCGCCATTTACCATCATTATTCCCTGAAACTCATCCAGAATGAGAGTTATTCCCACCGCACTGCTGGTGGGAGCCGCTTCGGCGGCCGCCCCGCCCTTCCAGCAGGTCATCGGCTCTCAGAATGAGCAGATGGACAAATGGGCCCAACAGGGCTCCGACCTCTTCAAGCAGGGCCACGATGCCTTTAAGCAGGGATCTGACTTCCTTTCCAAGCCCCTACAAAACCTTCAGGACCAGTTCCAGTCCCTCTCCGGTGAGGCTCGTCAGCTTTGGAAAGAGGTCGCCGACCACTTCCCCAACAGCATGGAGCAGGCCCCCATGCTCTCGCTGCCCAAGAAGCACAACCGTCGCCCTGATTCTCACTGGGACCATGTTGTTCGTGGCGAGGAGGTGCAGAGTGTTTGGGTCACTGGTGCTGGCGGCACCAAGGAGCGGGAGATTGATGGTAAGCTCGAGGCTTATGATCTCCGCGTGAAGAAGGTGGATCCCAGCGTCCTCGGTGTCGATCCCGACGTCAAGCAATACAGTGGTTATCTTGACGATAACGAGAATGACAAGCATCTGTTCTACTGTAAGTTATACACCATAAATCTTCTCACTGTCCTCCTTCTAACTCACGCCAAGGGTTCTTTGAGTCTCGCAACGACCCCAAGAACGACCCCGTCGTCCTCTGGCTGAATGGCGGCCCCGGCTGCTCTTCCCTGACCGGACTGTTCATGGAGCTTGGACCCAGCTCCATCAACGCTGAGATCAAGACTGTTTACAACGACTACTCCTGGAACTCCAATGCCTCGGTGATTTTCCTTGACCAGCCAGTCAACGTCGGTTACTCCTACAGTGGCAGCGCCGTGAGCAGCACTGTCGCTGCGGGCAAGGATGTCTATGCTCTTCTGTCTCTGTTCTTCAAGCAGTTTCCTCAGTACGCTAAGCAAGACTTCCACATCGCTGGCGAGTCCTACGCTGGTCACTACATCCCTCAGTTTGCCTCTGAGATTCTCTCCCACAAGAAGCGCAACATCAACCTGAAGTCCGTCCTGATCGGAAACGGTCTGACCGATGGTCTCACCCAGTACGAGTACTACCGCCCCATGGCTTGCGGTGACGGTGGCTACCCTGCCGTCCTGGATGAAGGTACCTGCCAGTCCATGGACAACGCTCTTCCCCGCTGCCAGCAGATGATCCAGGCTTGCTATGACAGCGAGAGCGCTTGGGTCTGTGTTCCCGCCTCCATCTACTGCAACAACGCCATGTTGGGTCCCTACCAGCGTACCGGCCAGAACGTTTACGACGTCCGTGGCAAGTGCGAGGATGAGTCTAACCTGTGCTACAAGGGCATGGGCTACGTGAGCGAGTACCTCAACCAGGCCAACGTTCGCGAGGCACTCGGTGCTGAGGTCGACGGTTACGACTCCTGCAACTTCGACATCAACCGTAACTTCCTGTTCAACGGTGACTGGATGAAGCCCTTCCACCGTCTTGTCCCTGGTCTCCTCGAGCAAATTCCCGTCCTCATCTACGCCGGTGATGCCGACTTCATCTGCAACTGGCTCGGCAACAAGGCCTGGACCGAGGCTCTCGAGTGGCCCGGTCAGAAGAAGTTTGCCGGTCTGGAGCTGGAAGACCTTGTCATTGAGCAGAACAAGCACACTGGCAAGAAGATCGGCCAGGTCAAGTCCCACGGCAACTTCACCTTCATGCGTCTCTACGGCGGTGGCCACATGGTCCCTATGGACCAGCCCGAGTCCAGCCTGGAGTTCTTCAACCGCTGGTTGGGTGGTGAGTGGTTCTAAGCGCCACGCAACTTGCTGTACCCTACTGCATTGATTTTCCTATCCCTATCTCCGGTGGTGTTTGTCTATTCAACTTTTGGTTGCATACAATATTTGTCGCATGGATTGTGAAGGAGATTTCAAACTAGCAGAAAGTAGTATTTTGCCTCTCGCGAGGATGTTCGCTTATGCAAGTATATAGTGTTTAAGCATTTGAATGAATTGATCATTTTGGATATTGAATGGATCGATGTAATAAGTAGCATCACAGGGCTTGTCAGTAGTGAAACTCCGATACGGCCAACCCGGGAAACCAACCTGGGAAGTACTAGTAGTAACGGAATGTTGAGCAACTCCCATGACCACGAGATACCTAGGACCCCAACTTTGGAAATAGCAATGAACGGGAGAACCTTGGAACATTTGAGCAGCTCCATTATGAGAGATGATGTGGAGGGATTACATGGCCGTCTAGAACAGCCAGGCACCATCAGACACACTACTCTACCCTACTCTACTTGTAGGTCACTTGAAATAGGTACGAGGAAAAGCAAATCGGTTCGTTGCATAATGGTATGATTCATTTTCAATTTTTTAGACCGGGCACACCCAGTCCAGCGGGGAAAAGATCCCACGGATGCCCAATAGAAACACACCGACAATAAAGGAATCCCTCCATAAACCCCCGGAAAACGACGAATAGTTTAGCCCTTCTTCTTGCTGACACCGACGGTGCGACCGCGGCGGCCAGTGGTCTTGGTGTGCTGACCACGGACACGGAGGCCCCAGTAGTGACGCAGACCACGGTGGGAGCGGATCTTCTTGAGGCGCTCGAGGTCGTCACGGAGCTTGGAGTCCAGAGCGTTGGAGACGGCCTGGGAGTCCTTGCCATCGGTGATGTCGCGCTGTCTGTTCAGGAACCACGAGGGGATCTTGTACTGGGTAGGGGTCTGGAGGATGGTGACGATGCGCTCGAGCTCTTCGGTGGTGAGCTCACCAGCACTAGAGTAGGAATTTTGGTCAGCATTTCGTCTCTTTCTGAGTGCTCAGCAGCATCTATCTGCAATGTCTCGAGTGAAGTCTTTTGGAGGTCGTGGTGTCGTGGTGATGATTTTTGCCCTTTGTGTGTGCGTGTCGTTTCCCGGTGGACTTTCGAGGCGGAAGAGAAAAAACACCCCCCGGTCGTTCGTATAATTCATGACGTTTGATCCTTGTCGTCTTCCTTCAAATTCCACGCCCAATTCGAGACATTGCAGATTGATACCGAAGTCGTTGATTGTAGTCGAAACGTACCGCTTGCTCAGGTCAACATCGGCCTTCTTGCAGACCAGGTTGGAGTAACGACGACCAACACCCTTGATCTGGGTCAGGGCGAACATGATCTTCTCCTTTCCATCGACGTTGGTGTTCAGCAATCGCAGAATGTACTGGAAGTTGCTCTTCTCCCCTGAGACGAGCGCTATTCGAAAAAGGTCGCATGTTAGCTATTGACGAGTTCTGATCGAAAAATTGCGGCCACGGGGTATTTTGAGCATCTCTTGGATGTTGCGGATTTGAAGGTATCGTAGGAATAGGGATTTTTGAAACGTACACATGATAGGCGATTGGCGCGATGGTATCGCGATGTGTTGTCGACTAGAGGGATGGAGGAGGAGGAAGGCTCGAGATTCCCGGCTTGTGGGATTGATTCGGATAATTGGGCCACTAACCTGACTGGGTCTAGTGTGCGAGAAGGGCTCGCTTAGTCGCGCTAGTCCGAATAGGGTTGGTGGATCAGGTGATACCAGAGAATGGGTGATGGGCGATCACATGATGAGACGATCAGGTGATGTATTGTCACTTGGTAATACCACCCAAAAGCTTTGCTAGGCTTTACTGGTATCTTTCATCCCTGTCCAAAGTCAGTTTCCCTAAGATGCTCTTAGAATGGATTGAATCGTTCTTTGTTTCCACAAAAATACTACGCAGCATTTAATCACTCACAAGCTCGATATATTGTCATTTCAGACTGTGGGATACCCCCTCCACCTTTCAAGTGGAAGTATCAATTCTTGGGAGCACGGTCTGATTGTCAATATCACTATGTACGACTACTCAAAGAACTTTATCTCTAGCTTGGAACACTACCAAGATTTTTGAAGTGTATTTAGCTTCTTCCGAATCAGCAATTTTTTTTTTCTTTGCCCGGCATGGTGTCCTTCCAGACTGGCCCCTCGATGTTTCTTTCATAAGTCTCAGAACATGTTCCTTTCGCTCATCATGGAAACTGTTTTAAACCTCCCTGGTCTCGAAAGACGACTCGAGATCAAAGGACAACCGTGGATAGTGTGTCAAAGAAAGTGAACAGAGGCAGCCATGCCATGACTTTCATGCGGTTCCTTTGACTCGAGTAAGCTCTTTGACTCGACATAAAGGAGCCCTCACTCTCCTTGCCATGCCATGAATGCACTTGAACATTCTTCCACCAGGGAATGACTAGCACGTTTCCAATCTCGATTTTTAGTTTCTCTCTTATATAGTACTTTCCAGCTACATCGCCAAACCCGAAACCAACCTCAATCTATCTATCAATATGGCTGATGAGCCCATTCAATACGGCCGGGTGAGAATCCCCCAGGGCTTTCCCAAGGAAGAGGATTACAATCCACCGCCTGCTCCTTCGCCCTATTTCGACTTGTGGCTGCTCCAAGATCCTCCGGACGATGCACGCGTTTGTTTCAACCGCTCATGGACTGCCTTTGAAAACGAGCGCGCATTGTCCAGAGGCGTCTTGGGGACTCTTGCAAAACACCATTTTTGGGGTATCGACTGGCACCGTTCCGACAAAATGAAGAAGAGTGTCATTTTAAAGGGCCTTTGGAAGCTTTTCTATCATATGCCTGAACGTAGCCGGCCTCAGACCTTGGGCGAGCTGGTTGATCTTGATCGGGATGCTGGCCCTCGGCTCTTAGGATATGAGCCACGCAAAGCAGACCCTCAAAACTTGCAAAACGCATCGAGCCACGGGCTAGGTAGCCATTTTTATAATGGAACAACAACTGCTAGCGAAATTTCCGACCGGACTATAGTTCCACCCCAGCCTGTCAGTATCCAACACCACCGTATGCCTCCTCTGATGCGAGATGGTGCTAGTTACGACCCACCATTCAATATGCCGGAGGATGCAAAGAGACTTAACTTACCTCCAAGTCATGTTCGACAATATCTCTTCCCGCTATACAGGATCATGCTTCCCAAAGACCCCTGGATGGACCTTGGGGATGCACCCGAGGTAAAGCGTGAAGCTCCAACACGACGAGATAAGTTGATCCTACGAAAACAACAAGCCTCAGAGCTTAATGAATCCGAGATCCCCAGACTTAGTGATGGAAATCCTCCTAGTGATTACCCTCCACTCCCCAGGCCAAATTACGCTACCGAGAAGAAAGTCAATGAAGCGATTGTGGAAACTCTGATGAAACTCACTTACCATGAGCTTCAGAGGCATGACACTGCACCGGCCCGTGGCATGGCACCATACTTCCTTGCGGAAAATCCCACGGACTTGGATATCATCCAGGTTTGTATGGGGACTAGAATCTTTGAGGTGAACATTGACCTCAACAGCCTTGAGATCAGCCCCCTAGGGAGGGTTTGCCAATATCAAGGCAGAGGCCCGGTCGGATCTGTCGATACTGCGCCCATTGACACCGTCATTGTTATGGGAATGCTGACCGAAGCTGGCTGCACTGCCATCGATCGTTATCGGGGGAGACATGAGCTCTTTGATGATGTCGAGATGGCCTACATTGAGGTGACTAACATGAACTGGGACTGCATGGATGCTGAACTCTCCGCGGAGCTTCGTGATTCCTTCTTCCGAAAGCTACACACCAACTATCATTCCTTTGCAATGGGGCAAACTATCCCTCCTTGGGCGGTATGGGCGAAGCTAACGAGAAACTTTGCGCAATTTCAATACACATTTCAAGACCGCTCTCATTACTGTGGGTGTGAAGGCAAGACCTGCGAGGATAGCCCTGTCACGATTGGCAACTGCCTTTTGCCCCCTTTCAAACCGGAGGACCGCGATGGAGTCACTCCAGGCGCTCTGGTCAGCCGGAAACTAGGAGTCGAGCATAAATGGGGCTGTGAAATATGTAACCTGACAAGGGGGGAAGGACGTATCACTGAACGAACTATAACCAGACTTCCACCCCGGTTGTCCTTGTTGACCAACTCCGAAACACGACTCGTGGATCATACGGCTGATTTCACTTTCAGTTATCGCGATGCAAATGGCATGGTTGAGGAGGCCAAATACCGGTGGCTTGGGGGAATCTATCACTGCGATGAACGACTTCGGGTTTATTGGACCGACAGTGAGCCAGGTCGGTCAGACCCTATGACCATACGTGGATATGACCCCCTCAGTAAAGAAGGCATTATTGCTGGGGGGATCCCGCCAGCTCCAGAAACTCGGATTCCAGATGGGTGGCTACAGTCAACCATCCCACTACTGATCTACGAGAGAGTCATCGACCCGCCGAAGCCCAGTTTGCTTTTCTGGGGAGCTCACATTACCCATATGCTGAAGAATATCAATGAAAAGCGGCCTGCTCTTTACGGCCATACCCTTCCTGTCCGTCCACGCTATCTGGCAAAGACAATGCACAAGGATCGCCGATTGCCTAGCCTCGGTGATCGGTGCTTCGAGATTCATCGGCCGGATGCAGGGACCCAGCTCGAACTCAATCCTTTCGTCGGAAATTTGGAATCCAATCTCTACTCTTTGATGAAGGTCAACCCATTTCACTCAAAGGTCCCGGGTCTCTTTGAAGCTGTAGCGAAAACCCCTTTGCCAGAGTTGCCTCCTGGTGTCGCGCCAGAACTGCCAATCTACCCCTTACCGGATCCCGTCCAGACCTTCGACTCGTTATTAAGTAGTCCGGATATTTACTTTCAGAATCCGCAGACATGGTCTTTGGGCCCTATGGAGGTACGAGAGCGTCGTTTTGATTCCAAAGATGAGGAAGACTGGGAAGGCTTAGAAGATTGGCTTGAGAACGGTGAGCTGCCGCCGGTGCCAATGGAGCCTCTAGTGCCTCCACTGCCTCCACTACTACAAGGAAGGGGAGGAAATGGAAATGATACGCAAGTAGATAAATGGGCGGAAGCACAGCAGGCAGAAGCAGAGGCGAAAGCAAAGGAACAACAAATGGCACAGGAGATGTGGATGCAGTGGATCAACTTCAGTCCGAGTCAATCTCAGAAATCCAGCGCGGATAGCAATAAATCGAACAAGTCTACCAGGAGCACCAGGAGCAACGACAATGACACGCATATGAGTGGGACGTCGGTCGGACCCCATTCGGAGAGGAGACGTGCAGGTACAGGCACAGGCGCAGGGGTTGAGCAAAGAGGGACGAAACACCGAGGCCAAAATAGGTGATACTAGTAGGGGTACATAACTCGGTAAATTTAGTCAATTCAATGGCTTCTTTAGTATTTAGTATTATTAATGGAGTGACAATAGGACAAAGTACAATATGTATGTACTTGTTTGTACTTGATACTCATACCTCCACTTTACTAGTCCGGGGGATTCTGGGGCATTCCGGGGCAGCCAAGCACCAATCAGAAGGCTGCCATTAGGCAGAAAGTGTGTATACCAGTATTATCATAGTAAAGTACAAAGTAAAGTACTGAGTTACACTGAGGTACACGGAGACCCCCGCTTCCACTCTACCCCGGACTTCTCTCTTCCCCTTTCCCCTTCTTTCTTCTTTCCTTCTTCCTTCTTCTCATCCTCACCCATCTTCTCCATCATGGAACCACCCTCCTATCCATCATCTCACTTCTCACTCATCACTCATCACTGACCCTTAACTCCTCTACTCCTACTCGAATCACGGTTCATCATGTTTCATCACCAGAAAGTGTGAGGTATCTTTCGCTCATGGTCTATGATTATTTACAAGTCTGGGCCCAGTCAATACGCCCGAGGCCCAGATCGATTAACAGAAAGGGGAATTCATCCAATGCCAACCAAACGTCACAAAAACAGCAAAAAAGAAAAGGAAATGTTGCCAACAAAGCCCTCTACAGGCGAGCCCGAGGCTCACCCTTCTTCGGACCGGTGGCTGTGTTGCTCTTCTTGGGCGCGGAGACATATCCACCCATCTTGTTGTCGGTGTTCGTGATGACACCCTGCGCATCACGCTGGATACCCAACTCAACCAACTTCGCAAACACCTTGGAAAAGTGATCAAAGAACAGATCCTTGTCCTTGGCATAAGCATGCACCCAAGGTGCAAAGGCCGGGTCGGTCTTCAGCGCCATGTCGGTCGGCAGCATCATCAGAGGCTCCTCATCCTCGTCGGCATCGGGATCCTCATACACAAACTGGGTCATACCCGTTGACAGCTTGCGGGGCTTCCAGTCAAGCGTCAACAACAACTTGAAGAAAGAGTTCGAGAAACGGGTCGGGTTGGTGACCCAGGGTCCCTCGAACCCACTACGGTCGCCGTGGCACCGTCCGAGGTTGTGACCGCCAGCCAGCGCAACGATCTCTTGATCGTTGAAGCCCATACGGCCAAAGATGAATCGCAGGTGTTCGGCGCCCAGAGCACCGTCGGGCAGTCGACCCCGTGGAGGCACCTTCGAGTCGTCCACCAGATCAGTACGTCCACCTTGCCAGGGAATCTCGGGGCCTCCCAGCTCCTTGATTGCGACTACGCCTGCCAGTGTCCACAAGTCCGAGTATGTGATCCAAGGGTGCTTTTCCTTGATCGGCTCCAGGAAGGCCCGGCCGTGCTGCAAACCCGCATTGGCTGGATCGCCACCCTCCGCTTCATAGCGCATACCGGCGCCATTTGAACCGCCAGTGTCGGATTCAAGGTCATAGGTTCCGGAGGAGTGCCTGTTCACACGAAATATGGTTAACGAAAGGGTTCTTTGGTGTTTACTTCCGTCGCTAGGATTCCAATTGCCGCCGGCGATCGAGATCGGTTCGACTCCGACCGAGACCATAACCTCACTTCGAAAAAAAAAGATATCGGGATTCACATACCATGCCAACCGGACGAATACCGGTCCAGCGCTTCCATCATCATAGTCGGGCTTCTTCAGTTGAGCGACGATGTCCTTGCGGACCGCCTCATAGTCGTGCACGCTACTCATTCTCGGCCGATAAGCGTGGATCGGGATGGTGGTTGTAGTTGGGTTTGAGGTTGGGCTTTTTCTCGAAGGCGAAGTGGGATGATTCACGAACAACGGTTGAAATGACAGAAAAGATGAAGAGAGAAAATAAACTGGGAGAAGAGGGAGAGAAATGGAGAAAAGAAAGGGTCCTCAGTCTGGAGTCCTCCCACATGAAGGCCCAGAGAGAGGAAGTGGAGCCCCCGACCGAATCAGCCTGCGCGTTATTCGACGGCCACAATGCCGAGGTCCCTTCTCGGGCTTCGATAACCCATCTATCAGTATCCGCCGTGGTGTCTGTGGCTCCGATGGACTGCCCCCATTTCCCCGTGTCAGCGTAATTGCTCGCTGGCTTCGGATTCAAACGATGGCGAAATTTTCCGAGTTTCGGCCCACCTCATGGAAATCCATGATCCAATCTTCAAGGGAGTTTCCGCACACAATCAGGAGCCTGTTGAATGAGAGTGTGGGACGATCCAGCAAATGAAGTCATTTCCCCCGGTCTACAGTAATTCCGTCGGCGATAAACATAAACATGAATTGAATACCTCGGAACTTGGAAGCCGACATCGAGTCCCGTGACCCGTCACCCTTTCCCACGGGGTTCTTCGGGTTTGGAGGATCCATTCTCGGACCGCTTTAATTTTTAAGGGGCAGATTCTGCTAATCACTCACATTTTATTGCTCAGCTGACATTTTCTGTACTCCGTAGGCTCTGGTGGAAACTGCGTGGGAGGGATATTAACACCGCCACCGAGCTGCCTCGGATCACGCCAGGTTGCCCGGTGCTCTACTAATGATCTACGTAGCGATCACTGACATATTAATTTTAGGCTCTAGAAACACTAAAATACTGAATGCTTGATTTTTGAAAATAATACTAAAATAATAACAATTATTCCCATTCTTCCCATTCTTCCCATTCTTGTCCTATTCTGGAAAAATTGGATGATTCAAACCGCTGGAGAAAAGCCAAAGGCGCCGCTGAGATTCAACCTCCATATCATAGGCTTCGAATCTAAATATGGCGACAATCACTATACTAAAAATCCAATTCCACATCCCGTCTCCGATCTCCATCTTTGTTTCCACCCGCAATCTCATACCCACCAAAACCCCCTTCCTCGTCAGGTGCTGTTTCCCCAGGTCCTTCATGTTTTCGACCAAGGCCTCGAGTCAAGATATCCCGCTCCTTTGTAACACAGGATAATCTCATCTCAAGTAATCTTGTCCTATTTCGGAGTCTTCCCACTTTGACTGTATAAGCTTGCGCCATAGCACGAGTTGAAACATGAAGTTTTCTATACTCCTTTCTCACCCAGTGCTTTTGCCCCCGCAGCCTCCTGATCTCCTCCTTGAGTCTCTGTTGATGTGCGACATTCCTCTTGCAGATCGTTCGGGCCACATCGTATATTGGTTCTGCGCTCGATGAACTCAGTGTACCTTGGCTAAGGTGCTGACCTACGCAGGAGAATGCTGTCTGTATGTCTACCGCGATCGAGCGGAGGAGGTATGCTTGATCGGGTTTGGATAGACCGTGGAGGCTTTCAAGACGTCTTGTACAGGGGCCTTTTGTTGGCTCGGTCATCTCGGGCCGAATAGTAGGTTGTGGGTTAGTTGTAAAGGGGGTTTGGAGGATCTTTCGGTTCTCTCTATAGATAGAGATGGCCAAAATGGAGGTATTGATCAAAGAATAACTGGTTTAATAGATCAATGCGGCGGCAAAAGCTATGATATAAAAGGAGAAACCCCATAACTTCCAATGTCTCACAAGAACTAAGGGGCAATGTAAGTCATGTTGATGCAACGCCCCGTCACAGTCTTCTTTGAGAACAAACATTGCCATTCCGCGGCTGCCGACTTACTTTACTCTCTCTCCTTCTTTGAGACTCAAAGGACGACATGAACAGCCGGCATAGCCCTATGAACAATTCTTACTTATCGTCATTCAATCTAATTGAGACATTTTCATCTATTGTGATTAATCTTTGTATGGTTTGATCAATTTCGACTTAATTCCAAATTGCCAAGGTATTTCTACCGAGTTCTCTGCCTTTAATGAAGCTATTTACGTTCTTATATACTCCAGCTATATCGCAGGCTCAACTCTCTTTACAAAGCAGCTACAATAGCATCACCAACCTCTTTGGTTCCCACTTTTCCTTTCAAATCAGGCGTTCGAACACCTGAATCAAGGACCTTCCGAACGGCATCTTCGACCCGCTTTGCCTCAGCCTCCATGTTTAATGAGTAGCGAAACATCAGAGCCACACAAAGAATCATTGCGACGGGGTTGGCAATATTTTTTCCCGCAATACTAGGCAATGATCAGCGATGTTAATCGTTGGTTTCTCCATATTTCGTAATACTTACTCCGGAGCTGAACCGTGGGTAGGCTCGTATAATCCGTACGGTCGCGTCTTCAATGCCTTGTCGCCGGGTAGACCATTCAAACTGGCACTGGGGAGAACACCCAAGGTTCCGACAATCGAACCAGCTTGATCGGAGAGCATATCACCGAAAGTATTGTCAGCCAGAATGACGCCGTTCAGGGACCGCGGGTTCGTTGCCATTATGAGCGAGGCCGAGTCCGCGAGCTGGTGGATCAGCTTCACTTGCGGGTACTCAGTCGTGATGGTCTTCTCTACTACCCGGCGCCAGAGACGAGATGAGGCAAGGACGTTCGCTTTGTCCAAAGAGATGACGGGCCAAGGGGGATCATGGCGAAGGGCCACTTCTGCGGACAGACGGGCAATACGCTGGATCTCTACTTCAGAGTAGCCCCATTCATCCATTGCTGAGTATAGTGAGTATGAGGGAAATGATTTTAAATTCCTGGCGGTATCACGTACCGTATGTTGGTTCTTCGACTTTCCGTCCAAAGTAAGCACCTCCGCAATTCTCTCTCACAACGACGAAGTCAACGCCTTCAATGACATCCTCCCGGAATGGACTGAACTCCTTTGCGATGGATGAGCTGGGCGAAGTCGCAGAGCAGGGGCGCAAGTTCGCATAGATATCCATTGCCTTGCGTAGCTGCAGTAATCCACCCTCTGGCCCATCAAGACCACGACGAGCACCATCCCATTTGGGTCCGCCAACGGCAGCAAATAGCACTGCGTCCGAATCCAAAGCAGCCTGTTTCACCTCCTCGGTCACCGACTTGCCTGTGGCATCAATGCTACATCCTCCTATGAGCTCATGTCGTAGTTGAAACTTGCGTTGCGGAGTTTCGAATGCTTGCAGCACCTTAACAGCCTCGGTCATGACCTCGGGGCCAATGCCGTCGCCTGGCAGGACGAGAATGTTGTGTGTCTGTGCCATGCTGAGGACTATATTCACAAGACGGTGTAGCAATTTGAGATGAGGCGATGGATTGTATGGGCACTGCAGTGCACTAGTAAACTGGTGAAATGGGTTGCATACCAGTACTACAAGTAAGTATGTCGTCCTATATCGGCGACTCGGTCTTTCGCCCGACTGATGCGGGGTTGGGATACCTCGGGCAGTTTCCGATCTGACATTCTCCGATATAGGAGGTATATACTCGTATAACCTTAATTTCTCATATAGTTTTGACTTGTACGTTGATCTCTTTCGTTCAATGTATATGGGAGAGTTGTTTATTGGTGTTTGGTTTGTCCATGTTGCTGAGAGATAGTTACCACAGAGGAGCTACTAGTAGAGAATGTCATTCATTGGTACAGAGCGGGGAAACTGCCAGTGGTTATAAAGGTAGGGTGTTATCTGGTACTGAAACTTTCATGCTACTAGTAGATGCGATGCGAGCATCCTAGGTAGAGTGATAGTTAGTCATGCACTAATGAATATCCTGCTGCTCGGGGCGTTCGGGCACTTAAGCAAGTCTCCTAAATCTAGGGTGCTCGTCAGGCGGCCGCCCATGAAGTACGACAATCGTCACAAGCAATAATCTCGAGCATCAAATGAAGCTAATTTATTCCAAAGGTTAATTTGTCACAGACCAACTCTCACTATAATTAGTTACTTGACTAGTCCTCCGTGTCTAGATGGGCCGTGCCTAGTAAATGTGTTTCCAGAAGATTCTATTTAGATAGCAGGTGGCGCCACGCACTGGATTTCTCGCTCCGTAATTCACAGGATCCATGATTTTAAGAAAAAGAAAGAAAGAAAAATCTCTTTTCATTCGCATAAACAAGTTATCTCTAGATCAAGATCTACATTAACCTCATATACATGGGACAGTATACAATCAGAGCATTCCTCTCTCTGATTGGTGGAGCCGTGCAGCCCCTCGTGTTTGCACTGTTTGTTTGATGACATTTCGGTCCCCCGCAAAAAAAAAGTCCAGACGTCGCTTTTGGAATCCTTTCCAATCCGTATTCTGCTTTGTATTCACCATGTCTCGAATCGAGGAGCTCCCGGACGACTTCGATGAGTCGCTCAATCTCAACGCGGCTCCTCCTCAGGGACCGCCTGACTTGCCGCAGCCCGGCTTCGATGCCTTCGCTGCAGCCAACGAGGAAGTGCCCTTCCCTATCAACGAAGAGAGGCTGAAAGAATTGGAGAATGACCCCTCCGTGCCGAAAATGCCCCCGGCCATGGCATCTGTAAAGTCGCAGTCGAAAGAGGAATTGCTCGACATGATGAACAAGACCCCGCTATTCATGACGGACATTGCGAATGCGGGTGACGAGAGTATGTATCAATGTGTCCCTCCTCACATCCAGCGGAATCGGCCACTGACACATATTTCGAATTATTACAGATGGTGAGAATATTCTCTTGGATGCCATCTCTGCCATGCAGAACGAAGGTACCCGTGCCGACGTTGCGCAAAGTTTCAAGGACCAGGGTAACGAAGCCGTCTCCGAACTGCGCTGGATCGATGCCAAGGAGCATTACACGAAGGCTATCGCCGTTATCTATGCCAAAGAGGACAAATGGGAGAAGCCTGAGGATCTCGCAGAGGAGAAGAAATCGCTTCGAAAATTGGAGGAGCTGTCACATATCAACCGCGCACGTTGCAATCTCGAACTTGGTATGTCTGTTTTCTCCGATATGATTTTTAACATTACTCATACATCTTTTCTATCTAGGAAACTACCGGTCGTGTACCCAGGACTGCGCAGCCACCCTCAAGCTCAACCCCACAAACGTCAAGGCCTTCTATCGCTCCGCGATGGCTTTGTTGAAGCTAGACAAGGTCGACGAAGCCGAGGATGCCGCGGCGCGTGGATTGGTCATCGGACCCGATAACAAGTCCCTTCAAACTGCTTCCCAAAAGATTGCCGAGCGCAAGGCCTTTAAGGAGCGCCTCGTCGCTAAGAAGAAGGCCGAGGAGGAGCTCGCTCGCAAACAAAACTTGGTCCTTAGCACAGCTTTGCGCGCACGCCAAATCCGAACCCGAAAGACTGACCAGCCCCCAGACATGGAAGGCTCTACCATCAGGCTGGTTCCCGATCCACTTTCGCCAGAAAGCTCGGTCGAGTTTCCTGCTGTCTTTCTGTACCCCATGGACGCCCAGTCCGACTTTATTAAGGGTTTCTCGGAGCTGCATTCCATTGCTGATCATTTGGACTATATTCTCCCGTTGCCGTGGGATACAAAGAAGGAGTACACCATTGCTAACGTCGAGTGCTTTATGCAGACTGTCTCTGGGGGCCTAATTAAGGCCGGTAAGAAACTGCCCTTGTTGCAAATTCTTACCGGTGGAAAGGTTGAGGTTGTTGATCACATGGTCCGGATCTTTGTCGTGCCGAGCTCCAAGACTGCTGCCTTCATCGCGGAGATGAAGGCTCGCAAGGAGGGTTGAGAATGATCATACTGTGTTTTCCAACCAACTCAAAGGATTACCTGTATCTGCAAGGTCTCGGTGATTTGCTTACTGGTTGCAAGTCCCTCAATGGTAATCTGACCCTCAATAGAGATGAAACAACATTGATCCCGGTTATCTGGCATTCATGAAACCGGGCTCCCATAAACGCCATGCGCAGTATATTGAGAGAACGTCCTAATAGATAGGGCGTTCTACACTACAAAAGCTCGATACCCATTTTTGAAATGCATGTTCAAACACATCAAGATAGATACTTTTACTGGAAGAGGGAAAGTCAAAATCAAGGAGATCAACAATCGATCTCAATTCGAACTATCAACTGGCCACGGTTCCAATAGCGAAAAATCCAACTATTAACCTATAGGTGGGATAAACCACTTCTCTGTGTGAAAAGCACGTTCAGTATATTCGATTAAGCGTACGTTGAAACAGGAATAGCACCAAAAAGGCCGGCTAGAGTGATGCGAAATCAGGCTTAACTTGAGAGGAAAGCCCTGGAGGCAGAAAGCCAAAAGAGGACTTGGACACTTGGGATGAGCTTTAGGCAGAGTGTTACTAGATACTAGTAGGCAGTTCCCACAGCACTAGTAGCGACTACTAGTAACTAGCTACTAGTAACTATTAACAGCCTAAAAGTAAACGAGAACTATACTATTTTGCCGGCGCGGGACGGAGTTATCCCCGCTTCATCCAATCCCCCGCATCTTCAGGACACGAACAGTTCCTAGCGCGAACCATGATTTCTTCAGAAAAATGCTTCACCTTGAAGCTCGGGAAAAATTCCTACGTTCGTTTTATTCATTGAGGCCAGAGGGTGGGGGATGTCCTAAGCCACAGTTGGTACTCCAAACGGCTCCACCGGCCTTAATCTATACCTGAAACAACCACGGCGTAGAATTTCTCCTTGAGAAACTACTAATGCAGTGAACCGGCTATATCACCGAAGCTACATGGCAACAGCGATCCTTTTTCATTTGGTATAGCCGCGACTACTACGCCACGGGCCATAGGTCCGAATAAAGAATGGCATGAGGTATCCAGCACCGGAAGAATCAATTATCTGCACCCCTTTCATCAATCTGGTATAAATTCACTTCGGCCCTGGTTAGATTCTTTGCCTCCCATTTCATGCTGTATTATTGTGTATCACTCTAGCCTTGCAAAATGGTCCGACTATCCTCTGAGATATTAGCGCTAGCGGTTGGCCTTCTACCACAGCTGTACGTCTTCGATCTCGGAAGTTCTTGTCCAGGAGCTAAATCTAGCAATAAATCGGCAGGGCGCAAGGAGCAGGTCTTAACACTGCAGCTGTAGCCAAAGGCCAACTTTATTTCGGAACTGCAACAGATAACCCAGAGTTAACGGATACTGCATACGTGACCCAGCTCAACAACACCGATGACTTTGGTCAAATCACTCCCGGGAACTCCCAGAAGGTCAGTTTAGTCTATCATTCTATCATTGTTATTATTTCTGAGCGATTCATTATCTGACCTAAATATACTCATAAAGTGGGACACGATTGAGCCTACGCAAAATACATTTTCCTATACCAAGGGAGACGTCATTGCCAATCTTGCAAAGGCAAATGGCCAGAAGCTTCGCTGTCACAATTTAGTTTGGCACAGCCAACTTCCCAGCTGGGGTGGGTTCTGTACTCTACTTAATAGACTTAACTCTCTTGCTCATCTTTTAAAATAGTCACCAGTGGTACTTGGACCAATGCGACGCTACTCGCAGCGATGAAAAACCACATCACTAATGTAGTGACTCACTATAAGGGAGATTGCTACGCATGGGATGTTGTGAACGAAGGTATGGAATCCGCATTTGTCTTATGGAATGTAAAACTCATATTGATTTTTGCCCTATAGCTCTCAATGAGGACGGCTCCTACCGCGAAAGTATCTGGTACACAACGATCGGGCCGGCATACCTCCCAATTGCCTTTGCGACAGCGGCAGCGGCAGATCCAAACGTGAAACTCTATTATAACGACTACAATATCGAATATTCCGGCTCCAAGGCAACAGGTGCCTTGAACATCGTCAAATTAATTCAATCTTACGGAGTCAAAATTAATGGCGTCGGTCTGCAAGGCCACTTCATTGTAGGAAGCACCCCTAGCCAAAGCTCACAGGCTAGCACCATGGCTGCGTATACTGCCCTCGGGGTGGAAGTAGCCATTACTGAGCTTGATATTCGCATGACGCTTCCATCCACAGACGCTCTTCTTGCACAACAGAAGACAGACTACTCGGGTACAGTGGCAGCTTGTGTTGCAACGAAGAACTGTGTCGGCGTCACCATTTGGGATTGGACTGATAAATACTCCTGGGTCCCCAGCACTTTTTCTGGACAAGGCGCCGCCTGTCCTTGGGATGAAAACTATGCGAAGAAGCCTGCCTACACAGGTATTCTGACAGCGCTCGGTGGCACTGCGACAAGTACCACTACTAGCGTGGTCTCCAGTACTTCGTCGACCTCGACGACAACTAGTAGTGGTAGCTCTGCCACGTGCGTCGCCCATTGGGGTCAGTGTGGTGGCAGTGGATGGACCGGAGGAAAAAACTGTGCGAGTGGGTACACCTGCACGTATTTCAATGACTATTACTCTCAATGTCTTTGAGGCTGTGCCCAATGAGTGGTTGAAGGAGAATATTTCCGTGAAGAAGTTAATCTCGGATATAATATCCAAATCTCGAGGGGCGGGTAATCAATCGCAAACTTCATTTGTCAATGCTATTTTGAATGCTATTGGATGAAATCCATCTCGACTTTCACGAAACTCATCATATACTACTTGTTTCAATGCTTTGAAAAACTATCAAATAAACCTCCCCAAGTGCTGTCGCACTTTAATCAAACGCTGTAGAAAAGGAACTCGTCATCATGATCAACGTGAATGAACGCTTTGAATGTGTCGTGTTAGTTTTCAAAGTAGTATGGAAACTCATAGTTCTCCATGGGCTCTCTGAAAGGTTCTGGTATCGATTGTCCAGGTGTCATGTCCTGAGACGTAACACCTGAGGTTTGAAAGCCTTGCATTCCAGCATAAGGCTCAGTCATAAATGGCTGTGAACCTACGAAAATTGGGGAATAGTAGCCCATGGTCGTGGGGCTAAGAGTAGTAGCGACATCCGGCCCTGAATCCTGCCGTTTCCTCTTCACTTGCGGTGAAATGGAACTTGAAGCAGGGGGCTGGTTAAAGCTGGGGTGTATAGGCAGGTCTTGATGTATATACCGAGTTGGACTCGGGGTCACGGAAGGTTGAGGGTTGGGGATGTCTCCGCCGGTAACGAATATAGGTTGTGGAGGGTTTGCTCTCGAGGGCCCGCCAATGACGGGCATTGTTTCTGTCTTCGGCTCTGGGCTGGGATCCTCTTCGATGATCGGAGCTGGTTTCTGCTTTTGCTCCCCACGGTTGACGAGAGCCTCTGCTGCATCGGGGAGGTTTGAGCGTGAGATTGACACCATGGCTTTTCCATCTGCGACCAGTCAGTTCGGCTGGCTGGAGGGCAGAGGTAACTCAATCATCATACCAGTCACTTGATCCGAAAACTTTTCTTCCTCTTCTCTGACTTGATAGACCTCGTCTAATATCTCCAAACGCTCGACTGGTAGAATTTGTCGACGGATTGGCTGGTCTGAGGCTTTTAACTTCCGTGCGGTGATACCGTAACTGGTGCGCAGTTCGCAGAGAATGTGGACTAGGAGCCTAATACGTTCTTTCAGTCTGGTCAGCAAGCATTTTAAAGAAGTTCATCGTCGGAGAATCAACGAGGACGGGTGTGGGTCGGAAAAAGAGAGAGAGAGAGAGAGAGAGAGAGAGAGAGGGAGAGGGAAAGGAGGAAAGGAGCCAACTCCTTACCGGCTTTGGGTAGATGGTCTGGCTCTCGGTGACTGACCCCAGTCGGCCACCAAGGAGGCTTAGTATCATCGGGATCCAGCTGTTGCGTCTGCCCGGCCACGATCTTTCGCCCATTGTATGGAAAGTTCACTTGCTTGCGCGGCTCAACCAGTTTGACGTAGGCCTTGGCTAGAACACGACAGTTGGTCTGCTGTAGATTCTGGAAGACTTTTTCGTAGTATCTGCGTAGGAAATCTTTATCCCTAATAGATATAAAAGCTTTCTGGCTGCCCCTCATGTTTGGTTCCATGCCCCAGGGCCTCTGTTGTGGTTGTGGGATCGGGTGCTGCCCCGACCAGCGAGACCAGTCCCCTGGCCCTTGGGGAGCTGACCATACCGGGGGTTGGGTGGGATTTCTTGCAGCCAGAAGGCCTCGAGACTGGCTGTCGAGTGCTCTTCTCTCCGGGCCGGGGCGAATATTGCCAATCTGGGTCGAAACAGGGGTCTGTCCACTAGTGACTCGGTGATATGTGGGAGGTGCACCCAACTCGACTATATCGGATCAGCGACTTTCCGACCTCTATCTTTGCGTCCATATATTTGCAATCCAAGGTATTTCTCGCTTCTCACTTTTGAGTGATCTCAGCGGCGGTATGTGACACTTACACTGGGAATGTGATGGAGTAGCGCCGCTTGGAGGAGCGCCGCTCGAGCGCTGTACGGCTCGCAGAAACTCATCTGTCACCAGTGGAGATAGAATAGTTTCGCGGCTGTTGGCGACGGATAGAGATGACTCATGGCGAAGATTACCCTGACGGTCAATGTAGATCAGAGCAAAGTGTGGATATTCGGGTGAATTCTGCTGGTCTTGCGCCGACATGCTTGTTGGGATCTGCGCGGGGTTGGCCATCAGCGGGGGGAGAACGAGGGCGAAAAAGAGAGGATAACGTGATACCATGGAGCAGAGGCTGATCGATTGAGGGTTGAGCTCGATCTTGCTCGGAAATAGTGTGGTGGGCGTGTCCCAAGGAAACAAAGGAGAAGAAAAGGATGGCTTATAGCCAGGAAGCATCTCTAATGGATTGGCGAGTACACAAAAACAACAACATTGGGCGGCGAAGAAAAGATCCTCCCACTAATAAGGGGGCCAACTCTGGGATCCGGAGATTTATAGACAATGTAAGTCTATTCAAGCCCACAAAGTCCTCGGCGAGCTTCGCCCACTAGTGCACGCAACCAACCTGCACAGTTGCTTCGGGGATTGTGGAGAACCCACGACAGAATCAAAAAAAGCACTGGATCCCAATTCCACTTTCATCCTATAAACTTGGGCCGCTAAGCGCACGCACGGCGGTCCCGGCTGTTTTACCCTTACCGTTGTCCCACCGCAGAATCGGGGGTGGATCTATACCCATCATTGATTGCCTTTTTATTATTATTTTCTATTTTCTATTTTCCGATATCCCTGTCTCTCGCATCTTTCTACCGCCGCATTATAAGTATCTCTATTATGTAGTGCAGCACTAGAACGGACTGGATTAGAAGATGGCTCGAGGGGGAGGCTATGGTGGGTAACGGCTTGGGGGAATTCCCTCCTCATTGGAAACCGACAGAGTGGTCGGGTCTTACTAGACCAAATTTTTCCAGGTGAACGGCACTCGAATGAAATGACTAGCCCTGAAGCAAGGTTGGCACGAAATTCATGGCAATTACGACTTCTCAAGACTATCGGGCTTTGGTATGCAGATCAAGAGAGTGGTGACAGAAGTACGGCTCTGCCTTACCCGTGAGCTCTGTCAAACATAATAAACCTTCTCTTTCGAGCCGGGTGCATCGATACCCCTTCAAGGCACCCATGGTGTCAGATCAAGGATGCGAACCGCTCCAGTTCTCTCCCCAGGGTTTCAAATCGGCACCCGTTACTGTCATGAGCGGATGCTGCCTGCGTCTGCATGGAAGATGGGAGCACCAGGGGCCTAAGCAACTACGTAAAAGTGCCGGTGTGGCGCTGACACTGCTAAATGAAGATCGGCCCTCGAACGTTGGGAACTCCGTGGCCCACTCCTCTCTCTCTCTGTTGCACCGGCCCGTATCCTATGTATGCAAGATCCAGATCGTTTCTGTGCGATACCCGAATCCACATGGCTGAGAGGCGTTCGATTCGGTTTTATCCTTATTTATTTTTTTATCCTTTTTTTATTTTTTAATTCCTTTTTCATGTACTATAGTCTCGCGGTGGGCCCCCTTCTCACGCTGGAGTGGTTCATTTCGATAGTTTCGGTAAGGCTGGACCTAAAACAGGCCTTGTTTGTGTGGCTTGTAGCTGAGTATCACATAATCTACCCTTGTATATTCATTTCTACCAAGACATTCTGGATTCAGGGACGAAAATAAAGGGAAAATCTGATTCAAAGGTTCGTGGACATTCCTCATCAATGGTACATCACAGAAGTTCCTTCGTTCACCGCTGCAATACCGTAACCAAAGCATAGCTCTGTGGCCGTTGTGCTTGCAGGGATGCTACGGAACTTCGTGTTCACCTAACTAGTCACCGCATGAACTTTGGTACTGATTGACGCAGAGTGACTTCGTCGTGCATTGATCCACCGAACCATGGTTGGTGACAAATCCGCTTATCGCTCCGGACAGTTTTTGACTAAGAAGGATGATCTGCTTTTTTTTCGGGAACAATCCGCTACTTGAAGGCGATGGATCAAACGATCAACCAGAAAAGGAACTAAGGTGCGAAAACGAGTATCTCGTATGTAAACATTTGAGGTGGTAAAGGCAACAGAAAAGCAAATACTAGTAGAGAAGTGAACAGGCAGTAGCGAGTAGGTTCCCAGAATAAGTTTACAGGGTCGTAATGCACAAAGTATATAGGGTAGCGGTTCTGAATACGAGTTTTTACATGTATAATGGGGATCATCGCGACCTACATACACAAGACTCAAGAGCCCGTTGCAGCCGAGTCGCATGCGTTTCAGGAAATTTGTTCGAGGCCTAACTTGACGCAAAACATGGATGGGCGCCACTTTCTGTGGCTGAGGTTGTCGATCCATAGCCTTTTACCAGAACGGTAAAAAAGAAGGAAAACCTTGCGGGTGTGGATGTGGATGTGGATGCCGGAATAAATGGCGCTTCCCCGCGAGGGGAGAGCTGAAACCACTCAATAGAAAGAATTCCATTGTGAGCTTGGATCAATCTTCTAGGTACCAATTTGGGAAATGGTACTCCGTACTCCGTAGTCTCTACATACATAGTTTGCCACCCCGACCTCTCGGCCGGCCGGAGGCATCTCGGTGCAAATTTTCCATAGCCCTAAAAACAAGGACTCCTGAGTTGTGTCCAGTGTGATTCCCAGAGCCTTGGATCACGAACTTTCGCATTCCAAGTAACTTACCAATGAACACTAGGTTCTTGGGACGTTGGACCGTTCATTTTCCGCCACTCGACCCGCCTAGCTCTTCAAAACAGATCCCGAGACCCGCTCAAGTGCTGTCACTAGACTGTCGATCCAGATGAGACACTTTTAGTCTCGGAAAAACTCAAGGCTTCAGTGACCAATGAGGACTTGAAGAATTTCGCCGTTCTCCCCTGGCGAGATCAGCGATCGCAGCCTTCGAGTCTCTGCTCGTCCAGACTTCCTTCGCTTGGGCCCAGTAACGTGTGTCCTCGGACAGGACGAATGGTGATCCCTCGGGGCCTCCGACGCTGGTGTCTGTAACGGAGAACGCAAATCAGAGATCTCCGGCCTGCAAGACATGCACGATGTGGATCGACGACCTCATTTAGGGTTGACAAATTCCTTTGCATGGTGGCGGGGTCCAGGCTGGGGGCCTAAGGAGTCAATGATCGGTAGTTCGTGTACAAATTTTGTACCTTGTACGTACGAGTAGTGCAAGTCCGGACAAGTAACTACTTCGTTCATATGCATTTACTTCGATGGTTTACGTACAGTTCTAGATAGCATGCCTCCGCCAATGATCTTATTCCTCCTTAGGGTACACGATTGAGTTTGGATGTATCCAAGGTTGGTAGGAGAAGAAGGGGTAAAAAGAGCCCGCTAGCATCGGGAGCCGAGGTTCATACATACACCTCCACAAGAACGATCTCCAGCTATGCGGCAGTGGTTATCAGATACTTCTAGTACTTATTTTCGAAGTAATAACGTACTGTATGCATAGTATTCGTATGCAGTAGTTAGCCGCCCGATCACGACAAGGACTTGTGCGCCACATACAAGTAGATACCCAACGGATCGCCCCTTCACACGACACTGCTTGCTCAGTATGCATTGGATCTATCAGGCCAGTTAGGGTCAGGCAGGTAGCACAGAAGAGGTGCCTCCTGTTCCCGGGTACCAAGATTCCTCGCACGGTGGTTCAATTTAGTACTTTGAAAATGCTGCTATTCTGACGTGCCATTGGGGGACTCCTATGCCCATTACCCCAGGTTGAAGCAGCAAGGGCTTTTCTAGTGCCAGGGCCGGAATGACATCTCCGGTGCTCCGCCTAGTGTGGCTGGCTGACCGACGGCTGTCACCGTACCTGTGGATTACGAAGGAACATGTACGTATGTTTTCCGTACGAAGCATGGAACCCCCCTTTTCGAAAGTGTCGTGGTCAGAAATAGTGAGTTTCGTGCTAGGAAAAGATCTCCGCCCTGCATTTCCTGGAAACTGGGAAAAATGGATCCCTCCAAAATAGTTTGGTGGCGGGGAGGGGATGTACTTCCTGGTCCACTGCGCCTCCTCCTTAGCGAGCTGCAGGATGCCCGTTCGAGATAATCGCGAAATAGCCACAGCCTTGTTGTGGTGGATCTCCGAGATAACAATACATAGTGAGAGGTTCTCCTGCTCTCCGCTGTCTGTTGATTAAGATACTAGGTGTGTTGCAGGATGATTCATGTTGGAATTGTGGCTGAAATCATCTTCACGTCACATGCCGTTCGTTCGTATCCTCCCATTACGGAGTACCGCAGATTGTATTGCAGATCCAAAATGTACCGAACACAAAATGGGGAGAGTGTTCGGGGTCGCCGTTTCCTAATAATTATGGCTACGAGGAGAATGATCGGTCCCTTTCATTGGCTTCCTGGTCTCTTTGCGTTGAGGCGGGGCCACAATAATTAGACACTGGCAGCCCTAATTGGAGATCCGGACAAATAAACTGGTCAATACATATGCACTCCATCGCCGTCTTGGCAGTGCAAGTCATGATGCAGAACAGGTATAGCGATTCTTCGATGTTCATTATCAGCAATGCCTTCGGGTGAACAGTTGGCGCTGGCAGTAGTCCGATCTGGAATAAACCCGCCGAAGTCTCCAAGTAGGTAAACCACCGTGGCCCAGGTGCATATGAGTACACCGTACATATGTATTATAGCCCCACGTTACCAACGGCATCTCGAAGCAAAGGTTTCCCTTGGCATGTAGGCATCAGCCACAAGACCGTCGGGACCAAGCTTCCCTGAGATCTTCCAGCGGCCATTCGCTAAACTTGATGATCAAAACGAGAAGGAGGAGGCGGTTGCCTGCGCCACAGTTGGACCCACGATTCACGTCATTTGAGGCGCATTGGTGTGCGGCTGAGGATATGCAAGGGTCTGAGCTTTCTGAGCTTTTCGAAGGAAACCAGCGAGACGTAAAAGATTTCTCTGGATTTCTCTGGAACGATAAACTTTGTTCCACTCAAGTCAAATAGTAGAACACGTATGGAGTAGTACTCGTAGCGAAGATGGGTCTTGTACCCAGAATGGAAGGAGTCTCTAGGGAATGTGAAGTCGAAGTACTCCGAAGTCGATAATCACATGTCTTTGGGCTGATGTAAGCCTGAGGCAGAAAATTGTTCCCGTGACTCTCCGGACCTCCTCTCTTCAACCCTCCCAAACACCACCACCACCACCACCACCACTGGCTACAATTCCTGCAGAGAAACCCAGTGAGCATCAGGTTTCCCCCCAAAGCCGCTCGATCCTCATCGGTGTACAATCACGCCCCGATCGAAATTCACCGAGAGTCCACTGTCATCGGGCCCGTGTCCCCACTCCAACCAAAAAGGCTCCGCTGCATTAGCCCGTCCGCCCACGGCTGATCGCTCTGAATCCGGGCCACACCCCCTCCCAAATTCTGTCTTGCTCCGAGTCCAGCTCTGTTAAAACAGTGGCCGATCGCGCTCCAGCACCACCCCTGCCAATATTACTCTGTCAGAGCCAATCACCGTGCTCCCTTTTTGTTCTCTTTGACACATTTCCCCAGCCGCTATTCTGTACACCAATCGCCCATATCCCTGGATTCCCACTTGGATTCTCCCTTTGTCTGCGTGTGTGTGGCTTGTGCGTAATCGACGTGATTGCTTGGGGTGGCTTCTAATCGCCCAGGAGCTCAGCAACAAAAAAAGACGGACGATTACTCCGTACAGCGGGCCATCAAGTTGATACCCTTTCCCCTGGGTCTCCCCTGTCCAAACGCCAAAAGTTTGGGTCCGCGATAGTGCTCTAAATACACGATGGATCCCAACGCCGTCTATCCCGCTGGCTTTCCCGTCCCGACTCAAAGCCCCCCAAACCCGATGGCTTTCTACCAGAATTCAGTTCCCCAATACCCCCAGTCTAAACCGCCGGGACAACCTGGACACCAACAGCATTCCTTCGGTGCCATCCAACTGCAGCCAGGCGGTCCCACCGGAGCTATGATGCCTTCAGGCTTCCCCCAGCAATCCAACGGTACGTGACCGACCCCTTCCCCTCCTTCCCCTTTTCTTTGTGATTAGCCCGCTGTACTCGTCACTTTGTCCTGCGGGGTCTTCCTGGCTCTCCAGTTTCTGGAGAACAGTCCAAACCCTATTCGCCAGTGGTCTGGGGCGTAGGGCCGATCATGTTTCTCTACAACAAGTCGCGCTGCCCATGAAGCCCCTGCGGCTCTAGTCGATTCCCCTGTCGCTGGCGCCAACAATCGTCTCAAACAATTTCTTGGCGATATGGGGTGCTTCGATTCGTTGCCAGTCGTATTTTATCTGCAGCAGGACATTTGGGGATCGCAAGTCTCTGTTTGATTGACGTGGACTGACCGCCAAATTGTGATAGCAGCACCCATGGACAATTACTCGGCGTCCTTCTCACAACCTCCCGTTCCCGCCGGCATGAACCAATTCTCCCAACCTAGCACGGCGACGAATACCCCCTCCACTGTCGCACAGACGTTCTCCCAGAATATGGCATCTCTGTCAGCAAACAACATGCTCCCCAACCAACAAAAGCCTCCCCAGATGAACCCGCAAATGAGTGCGCAGATGAACGCGCAGATGAATGCGCAGATGAACCACCAGATGAACCACCAGATGCCGCAGATGAACAACTCACCCCATGTGACTCAACCCGGGACCCCAGTCCAGGCTCAAGGACAAGGCCAAGGCCAAGCACAAGTTTCCAATGTGGCTCAAATTCAGGCACAAATGCAAGGGCAAAGCCAAGTTCCCCAGGCCCAAAGTCCCGCTCAGGCTCAGGCTCAAGCGGCAGCGGCAGCTCGTGAAAAGGCACGTGTCAGCACCCTCCTCGACATCAACTCTACATTGTTGCAGGAGGTTCTGAATCTGCAATCTGCTGGTAAGGCAGGCTCGGCGGCGAATGCGGAAGCGAATGCCTCTGGGGAGCAGGGAGGGGATATGAACAAGCCTACTGGGCAAAAACCAACCCAAGAGTACATTGAGTGCATGCGCCGACTGCAGGCCAACCTGGCATATCTAGCGACGATCGCCGACCGAGCAAAGAAAGCGAGTGGAATTACACCCCAGGCCCCAGCAATCATGACAGCTCCCCCCAATCTCCCCTCGGTGAAGGAGCTTTACGTCAAGCTGAATGATCTGTTTCCAAATTCGGGGAAATCGTCGACTCCTCAGAAGCTCAGTCCGGGCATGATGCACGGCAACGGGGGCCCAAGTCCATCACCCGTGTCCGAGTCGGTGGTTTGAGACGCCGGAGAGAAAAGGAACTCGTGCCATGTTATTGATGATATTTTTTTTGGTTTTGGATTTAAAGCGGTGAACACCCATTTCTCTCCATCTCACTCTCTATCTCCTATCGCCCTCTCCTTCACTCTCTCCCACCGTTATCCCGGGCTCCTCCTGTTCACGGAAAGATTAGGATCCCTGTTTTCCTGTGTCGGAGATCGGTCCGCCGCGGCGCCTCCCGTTCAGCCAGCTCTGAGTATTGCATCGTCCAATGAGAGAGGTCTCCGGGGATGCAAAAACTGGCGAGGGTGTGTAGCCTGACCTTGGTCAAATCCTCCAATCCACCAGCCGACCTGGTCATCTGGGAAAGGGGCGCATGGTGGTGCAGGGTAAAGCCCGTTCTGCAGGCGCACCATGCATGGTGGATGAAGAGCGTTGCGCCGGGAATGTAACTAATCCATGTACTCCATCCTGTACCCTTGAGGGTTTGTACTTTGAATGATCACTTTATATGTGTAATAGCATCGTCAGGCGATGCCATATACATTACCATATACCACTGCATTTACCATTACCACTTGCCATATACCATATACTATATACCATATGCCATACACCATATACCATGCAATGCCCTCAATTTCTAATAATATACTCGTACTACCTACTACTCCTGCATGACACAAAGATCGGCGTGCGCGTGCCTTGTCCACCTGAACTTCTCATCGGGCATGGAGTGGACCCGCCCAATCACAATCGCTCCTCTCGACTCCCGCCTTTCACATTCGCCTCAACTTGAACACCTGCGAATGTCTTTGTTGGTTGCGTGTAGAAGGAGTCTGTCTGTCTCTGTCTCTTCCCTTCGCTCTTTTGCTCCTCCATTCGACCGCTCTGATCGCCCATACTCGTCATCGTCATCGTCATCCTCACCCTCACCCTCACTCTCTGCCACCCGACACCTTTCGCCCTTCCCTTCTCATCAACTGAAGCTTCCTTCCCTCAAAGCTCACATCCACCTCAACCACCGTCCTTTCTTGCAATTCCCCTGCGCCATGGATGCTAATGGCGACATGGGTGCCAAGCGGAAGCGCGGCACTGTCGCTGGGGCTGTTGAACGTCCCGCAAAACATTTGAAGCCCGAGGGTTCGGTGCTGACTCCCGGCGACGCGACTCCGGCCAATGGAACCGTTTACGATATCGAGGAGGAGGAGGATTCTTCTCACATGATGGCTGTTGGCCCTGCGCAGGCCGATTCGCCTGAATGGCAGGCGACCATTGAGACGGTCGTGAAGAGTGTCGTCTCGATCCATTTCTGCCAGACATGCTCTTTCGACACAGAGCTATCAATGAGCAGTCAGGCTACTGGATTTGTCGTCGATGCTGAGCGTGGATACATCTTGACCAATCGCCATGTCGTGGGTGCCGGTCCATTCTGGGGTTACTGTATCTTTGACAATCATGAAGAGGTAAAAAAAAAAAAAATTTGCAGCCCAGCTCCAGCCCCGAGAAGGAAATCTCGCTTGATTCAAAGTCTAATAGCTGACATGCCCTTTCATAGTGCGATGTCCGACCTGTATACCGAGACCCCGTTCACGATTTTGGTATCCTCAAGTTCAACCCGAAGGCGATTAAATACATGAGCCTGACCGAGCTCAAGCTCCAACCGGACGCAGCTCGTGTGGGTGCGGAGATCCGAGTCGTGGGTAACGATGCCGGTGAGAAGCTGAGCATTCTCTCGGGTGTCATCAGTCGACTTGATCGCAATGCTCCCGAATATGGAGAGGGTTACAGCGATTTCAACACAAACTATATTCAAGCTGCGGCCGCCGCCAGTGGTGGTAGTTCTGGAAGTCCCGTCGTCAATATCGACGGCCACGCGGTAGCTTTGCAAGCAGGTGGACGCGCAGACGGTGCTGCCACGGACTATTTCCTGCCTTTAGATCGCCCATTGCGCGCCTTAGAGTGTATTCGTCAAAGCAAACCCGTTACTCGAGGTACCATTCAGACTCAGTGGATTCTCAAGCCATTTGACGAGTGCCGTCGTCTCGGTCTGACCCCTGAGTGGGAGGCTGCTGTTCGTAAAGCAGCGCCATCAGAAACCAACATGCTTGCAGCTGAGATTATCCTGCCAGAGGGTCCTGGAGATGGCAAGCTACTAGAGGGAGATGTTTTGTTGCAGGTAAATGGAGAGCTTCTTACTCAATTCGTCCGTCTTGATGATATTCTAGACGCCAGTGTCGGTGGCAAAATCCGACTACTGGTGCAGCGCGGAGGAGAAGACATGGAAGTTGAGTGTGAAGTGGGTGACCTCCACTCCATCACCCCCGATCGATTTGTGACAGTTGCTGGAGGCACTTTCCATGACCTATCATACCAACAATCCCGTCTTTACGCCATTGCTACCCGTGGTGTGTACGTTTGCGAGGCTGCGGGCTCTTTCAAACTGGAGAATACATTGGCGGGATGGATTATCGATTCAGTCGATAAAAAGCCGACCCGAAACCTGGACGAATTCGTGGAAGTGATGAGAAACATCCCTGACCGGTCACGGGTGGTCATCTCCTACCGCCATATCCGAGATCTGCATACCAAGGGCACTAGTATCATCTACGTCGACCGTCACTGGCATCCGAAGATGCGCTTGGCAGTGCGCAATGATGAATCTGGTATTTGGGATTTCTCGGATCTGGCTGGGCCTATCCCAGCCGAAAAGCCTGTTCCTCGCAAGGCCGACTTCATCCAGCTGGATGGTGTTAGCCAACCTGCGGCGGCAGAGATTGTGCGCAGTTTCGTTCGCGTCTCTTGCACCATGCCATTGAAGCTTGATGGATACCCTCAAGCCAAGAAGACCGGATTTGGTCTGGTAATCGATGCCGAGAAGGGTCTGGTTGTCGTTTCCCGGGCTATTGTGCCCTATGACCTCTGCGATATCAACATTACTGTCGCTGATTCCGTCATCCTCAACGCCAAGGTCGTCTTTTTGCATCCTCTTCAGAACTACACCATCATTCAATATGACCCCAGCCTTGTTCAGGCACCCGTGCAAAGTGCTCGTCTCAGCACGGAGTATATCAAGCAGGGTCAAGACACTATTTTCGTCGGTTTCAACCAAAACCATCGTATTGTTGTTGCGAAGACTGCAGTCACCGATATCACCACTGTTTCGATCCCTGCCAATGCTTCCGCTCCTCGGTACCGGGCAATCAACCTAGATGCTATTACAGTGGACACTGGACTCAGTGGGCAGTGCACAAACGGAGTGCTGATCGGTGAAGATGGAGTGGTTCAAGCACTTTGGCTCAATTACCTTGGTGAGCGCACTCCAAGCTCTCACAAGGACGTCGAGTACCACCTTGGATTTGCCACCCCATCATTGCTTCCCGTTACGTCCAAAATCCAACAAGGTGTCGTTCCCAAACTTCGCATCCTGAACATGGAGAGCTATGTTGTGCAGATGAGCCAGGCACGAATCATGGGTGTCTCAGAGGAGTGGATCCAAAAGGTGGCACAGGCCAACCCTTCGCGCCACCAGCTGTTCATGGTGCGCAAGGTGGATTGCCCACCGGCAAACTTCACCTCTGAGGTCGACAGTTTCCAGGAAGCTGATATCATTCTCACTCTCGATGACCAGCTTATCACTCGCGTTTCGGAACTGGATGTCATGTATGAGAAGGAGGTATTGGATGCTTTAATTATCCGTAACGGCCAAGAGATGCACATTCGTGTTCCGACCGTTCCAACCGAAGATCTTGAGACCGATCGTGCTGTTGTTTTCTGCGGTGCTGTTCTTCAGAAGCCCCACCATGCTGTGCGGCAACAAATCTCAAAGCTTCATAGTGAAATCTATGTCAGCGCCAGGGTGAGTCGATAACAATTCTTGCTAGGTTTTGTCCGAGATTTGTAACTAATAGTGCCTGTAGAGCCGCGGTTCGCCCGCCTACCATTATGGACTTGCTCCTACTAATTTCCTGACTGCTGTCAACGGCGTTCCTACGCCCAACCTCGATAGCTTCGTCAAGGAAGTTCGCAAGATTCCGGACAACACCTACTTCCGACTGCGTGCCGTGACATTCGACAACGTTCCATGGGTGGTCACTATGAAGAAGAACGATCATTACGTGAGTAACCACCCTAGTGGCTTGACGTCGGTCCTATACTTCGACCAAGCGCAGTATTGACAATTTGCATTATATAGTTCCCCATGTCCGAGTATATTAAGGACCCCTCCGCCGAGGCTGGCTGGAGCACCGTTTCCCACGGCAAGTCCGAGACCAAGCAGGGCGTATCATCGGATGCTGCGAATCTCAACCCGGACGCGATGGATGAAGGCGGTGATGGTGGAGCGAGCGATGCTGAACCCGACATGGAGTAAGAGCTGGGCGTTTTATACGATCGTGAATACACCACCCCATGTAGGCTTGTATAATATTCGGTATGGTGGCGCGACCAGGTCTGGCTGAGCAAGGGTTTTGTTTTCGTTGGTTTCTTGATACTGTATAGGGCATGGTGTATATTCGGTCGGGGCTGGTTACACGCAGATTAAAAAAAAGAATTATATGCTGTATACAAGTTCTTTCACATCTCTAGTTCATACTCGTAGGCAGAAGACCCCGAGAGCCCGGCCCCTCTCCAGAGGTAGGTAAAATTGAAGTGCAGAGAACCTTGGAAGAAATATATAATTCCCAGGGCTTGGAGTGTACTACTGGTGGTATTCTAGTAACCTTATGAACTTGAATAGATCTAGTAGTACTACTAGTAAACAGGGTACAGGTAAGATTTAGACAAACTAAATTATATAACCATCAAACTATGTTCACAAAAGGCCAAAAAAAAGAAGCTGTAAGCCTTGCTGATCTGACAAATGTCTGAGCGGAATAAGATGTGAATCAAAAAGAATGCATCATCCGTGAATCGAACACGGGCCTCGTCGATGGCAACGACGAATTCTACCACTAGACCAATGATGCTAGTTGATGTAGTCCGGGTCCACAATTGGATATATGACCCTAAAGCTTTTGAAAAAAAACTTCACACCATGATCTTTAACAACAGCACCGAATACTACCGATCCCTGAGCCTAGGGCACAACACAATCATCTATCAACTCCAAATTCTATACTCTTATGAAATTAACTCCAATCATTCGATTAACCGCCATATGCACCAATGGATGCTCTCCTAACAGCCTGCTGTCTAAGCGTACACAGACATGATGTGATGATGAATGAAAATGAAAAATACACAACGCCGATAAATCCCAGACGCCCTAAACACCGATAACACCATGATACTGCAAAGCCACACCTCAACTGTCGCTGCTATTCAAAAACGGACACAACACAAACACACTGTGGATGAAGTGGATGAACTGAATATTGTTTGTCACACGCTATGTGGCACAGCCGCTTAGGTCTCGAAGGACCATCCGCCATTGAGACGGAGACGTTGGCGCTCGGCGCGGTCCTTGCGAATCTCTTCCTGGGTAAGACCATCTGGACCAGACCAGTTTGCGCTACTAGTGCGGTCACGGAACTTCTTGATCTTCTTGTCGGCTTTGAAGGTTTCCTCGAGAGAGAATGGGGCGATGGGGCCAAAGATTGAATCCGCTTCCATTTTATCCTGTATCACGAGCAGTTCGTTAAGTTCTTTGGCTTGGGCCCACTTGGGAACGGGGAACATTTCCGAGTCTGAGTCGTCCTCGTCTTCGCTGTCCGTGGCAATCTCGGGAAGATGTATGCTCTCTCCGCTGGGATACTTGGGAGACGGTTTGGCGGGGGGTTGAGCCGGGGCACGTTGAGCGGAGCTGGAGGTCGCTGGTCTGGCGGCATTGGCAGGTGCTGCTGCTTGGTTTGGCTCGGCGAAGGGAATCTTTCCGCTGGCATATTGGTACATATTGGGAGCAGGACGCGCTGCCTGACCGGGCTTGAAGATGCTAGACCCGGATGAAGATGCCATACTAGATTGATTTATAGTGGAATGCTGTGGCTGAAGAGGGTGTTGGGTTAGAAAGTAGTGAGCGAGACCGGGATTATTCAAAACATACCTGGCGCATATTAGACACCCGCTTAGGGGGTCCCATTGGAGGTCTGACCGATGGCCTGGAGGGTTGGTGTTGGTATTGGTGCTGTTGCTCATCTTCACCTTTGCCCCATTTATCCCCGATAACAGAGTGTACGTTGCTGATCTTCTTCACCGGAGGTCGGTTACTAGCCTCTTCATTCATGGGCCTCTTAGCGGGTCTGGCAGGATTAGGCGCAGGTGGATTAATTCGACCATAATTCTGTGCTGGACCCGCGCGAGACTGCGGCCTCGTTCCTCCCAGATCACTCTTCTGAGAGGACTGAAGAGCCGATTTCTCGTGTTGCAGGACGGGAGCCTAGATATTATTAGTGGAATCTTCGACGACTGTGGAAAAGTGATGGAATACCTCATTGACGATCTGCTGGCTACCGGTACGGCCGTGTTGTCGCCGAGCATTTTCTTGCCTCCGTCTTTCAATTGCGGCTTTGTTAGATTCTTCCTGGGCAGATAGTTCTCGTCGTCCGCGATCTGCCTCAGCACGGCTCTCAGCACGGCTTTGGGCCTCCTGACGACGAGATTCCTCTTGTTGTTGCTGGGCAGCTCGCTTCCGATCCTGTTCTCGCTTGCGCTCGCTCGCCAATTGAGCTTTTCGCTGTGCTTGTGTCTGGCTCGAAGTGCTGCTCTTGAGGCTATTCGTCGAGGAAGCCGTTTGGAGTGATTGGTTGCTCCCCTTCTTTTTCAAGCTTGCTTGCTTTGAAGCAGGAGCTGGGGCGGGGGCATTTCCTTCATTGAAACTGGACGAAACAGAAGTGGCCACGGGGATTTGACGAGAGGACATTGTGCTCCCAACACGGATCGAAACAGGTCGCGGCTCGGGCTTTTGAACCGCCTCGCGGGTCGGGGGCTTGGGTCGGCGATCGGCTTGCTTTGGCTGTGGAATTCCGTATCTTGACTCAGGTTCCCGCGACTGTTGTCGTTGCGGTTGCGATGACTTTTGGGAGATACGCTCATCTGGCTCAACAGAAGATTTGTCTTGAGCGGCCTTGAGCTGCGCTGTTCGTTGTTTCTCCTGCTCCCTGGCTCTTTCTAAACGCGCTTCTTCTTGCTGCGTCTCTGCCTCTCGTTGGCGGTCTTCCTGTTCCTTTCGCTGACGCTTTTCCTCCTTCTCGGTGGAGCTCCGAGTGCGGCGGCCCTCCTGTCGTGCGGGAGGACTGGAGATGTGAGGTGGCTCAGACATTTGAACATCATCACTTTCATTGATGTCGACGCTCATTCGCTCCTGGGTCTGCACACGATGAGCCACTGGGGAGGAGCTCTCGATTCTCGAAGGACTGCCAGTGCTTGTGAATAAGCCCTTGGCGGACTTCATGATCGACTGCAATCTTATCTTGGAAGCACTTAGCGGACCTTCGAAACGTCGAGGGGATCCAACGGGAGTCGTAGATCCCAAAATAGAAGTAGACGCGCTCTGCTGATGACCCCGTGGGCGAGGAGAAGAAAAGATGGAAGCGGATGATTTGGGCCGTTCGGGTTCTTCAGAGGGCTTCTGCTTGAATGCTGGGTTAATCTTCTGAGAAGAAGACTGGGGTTTCTCAGGCTCCAGGAGATGCTCCATGACATCTGTGGTTTTGCTCTTGGTGAGATTCGGTCGTTGCGGTGAATCCAGAGCCTTGATCCAATCGTCATCGCCAGCAGTATCTGTTTTCGGGGCGGGCGTCCTCCTAGTCTTCTCATTTGAAGAGTCCAGTTTGGGTCCAGTTTTGGCAGCCGGGAGCTCTGGATAGGCGATTTGACCGGCAGACAGACCCGCTGCCGCCGGGATAGACTTGTTGGGACGTGTTTGGGGCTTCCCGAGCATGCTGATCCTATCATGTAGGCTTTGGGTCGACTTCTTGTTGTGTAATTTGCTAGCCTGGTCCATATCGACATCGTCTTCCGGTTTCTTCTCATTGTCAATGTCCATGGCGGCATCGCTCGCATTGTCTTCCGAGGATGGTTGTCCCGATTTATGACCACTTGACTGGACCCCAAGGAAATTGGAGTTTCTCTTATGGCTCAATTTTGCGAGATCAATGTGACTGGTACGCGAGATCCTTGCACCGCCCATACTCTTCTTGGTAAGAGGCTCTCTGGCCGGCAGAGAGGCAAAGCTCAAGCTACTCTTGCGGACAGGCAGTCTGTCTGGTGTAGAGCCATCGGAGGGCGATCCAATGTCATCAAAGTTGTCGTCTAGGATGGTATCATCCTTCGTCGTATCTTCGATTTCCATCTCGTCATTTTGAGGCTGAGACTCCTCTTGCTCCCTTGATTGATGGGAAGCCAGAGGATTATTGTTTTTAACGCTGGAGATCACGTCTTCCTGGTCTTGCTGCTTGGGCTTTTCCTGGGCCATGGGCTTTTCTTGCCGGGTTTGCTGGGAGGTCGATGCTTTCGTCTGATGTTTTATCTTAGATTGAGGTGCAACCTTTGGAGTTGTATCGATTTCGGACCCAGATTCCTTGTGCGCTGCGTTCACGGGGCGAGCGGTTCGCTCCTGCGTCGGTGTCGGATCCAGATTCATTGGTTCGATAGTATCTCCCCGAGCACGGACGTTCTCTTGAGCTGAGACGAAAGAGTCTTCTGTTGTTCGTTGACTGGCTGAAAGCTCAGGTCGGGAGTTTGATCTCGCTGGTTCATCCACTTCGAATGGTTGTGTGGCGGTCTCTGGTTCGGGCTGTGTATCGGGCAACACCATTTCATCGTCATCATCGTCGTCGTCGACCTCTTCATCTTCATCCTCCATTCCATGGTAGCCGGAGTCGGTGTTATATTTTTGGAAGGAGTTCAAGTTCTGGCTGAGATCTGGATATTGGGGCTGCGATGGCACCTCGGCCTCCTTGAGGCGGGGAGGGGCAACCGCCGCGGGCGCAGCGGTTTTCGATATGACACGATGAATAAATGGACTCGGGCTTACTGCCTTGTTTTCCACTTGCTTGTGGGAGGAGAAAATCTCACTCAATGGCTGTTTCATGGTTAACTTTTCACTCCGGCTGGAGGCAATCCCATCCCACACAGGCCCGCGCGCAGAACTTACGACTCGGTCATCTTCCATATTTCGCTTGCGAGCCGTGCGAGGAGTTTTCCCTCGCATTTTACCGGGGGTTTTGAATACATCGGTGAAGTTTCTGGATCGCCCATTAGCACCGGGTCAAAATTTGGCGGGTGAGCGACCGGTCGCGACTCACGCTTGGCCTTTGGAAAAGATCTCGGTCATGTGCTCGTTGAGCCAGTCCATCTCATGACGGACGGGATATTCCACTTCCTCCAGTTCTTGCTCGACCATCTCCGCCACATTTTCCTTCTCCGTGGCGATCCAGGCGGCGGAACCAACGGGCTTTTGCGCCCTCGCGCCAGCAGCAGCCATGATGTAAACAAACGCGTAGTGGGGACTCGGTAGTCAAGGAGAGTCGGGGGCAAAGGAGCGCCCAAAAAAACGATGAAAGAGCTTCCGCTTAGGGGGATCAATTATTGGAAAATCATGGGTGAGAACAGCAGTCAAAGGGCGGCGGTGTTGAGGTGTCGTCGTGTCGAGAATGGAGATGGAGATGGAGATGGAGTGGGAGTGGTAAACAGAGATCCCAACTCGGTAACGCGCAGTCACGTGGGATCCACAAATAAGTATAAAGTGCTGTCTGTATACTAGTGACATCCAGTTCTAGTTAGTTATTAGTTATTAGTTATTAAGATACTGATAATTGGACCAAAAAAGAGCATTCTTCATAGTGCAGGGTAATCCCCCAGACTAATACCCAAGATTACTAGTCCTAGTATCTATGAATACTATAGTATCTCCAAGTCCTTCCTGTTCTACTGAATGGGATGGCATGTCCATTTTCAGTGTGCAGGGTCGTTCCTTCCCTGAGAATAAGGATAAGTTCAACAGTCCAAGTGCGCTCCTTCCATTTAGCTATTCACCTCACCTCACTTCACTTGCTCTTCTTTCTCTTCCTTCTCTTCCTTCTCTTCCCTTTTCCCTCTTGTTTTCGCCCTTTTCACCTCTGCTCCATCTACCACTACCACTACCACTTCACTTCAGCATTTCCATCTCATGTTAGGCCCTTTGGAACCAACAGGCAAAATGCCAAATTTACCCGGTCTTCTAGCAGAAGCCTCTCGTCTTCACTCTGGTATGAAATGTCGACTGCCCAACGATTACGATTCCCCTCTCAGAGGCGGAACCCACGACGTCTTCAAACTCAAGTTTGCTGATTCAACTGAATGGGCCCTTCGAATCTGCCGAGATGCCCATGACTGGCCCGCTGAACTACGAGCCGTAAAGACACTGCAGCATATCAAACGACATCATCCTCACATTCGAGCCCCTACCGTTCACGGCACAAAGCACCCCGTCTGGTTCATGGATTGGATGGATGGTGAGTTGTTGAGCAGATGGGACCTTCAGATTCCGATCAAGTCCCGTCAGGATTTCCTTGAAGATCTTGCCGAGTTTCTTCTGCTGCTATGGTCGACCCCAGCTCCGGCCTCGCCGTACCCTACCCCAGTGGTGCCCTACTCGAAATGGCTGACGCAGGCGATTGACCGACAGCTCAACCGGACCCTTTCCGGAGAATCACGCTGGGGAGATGCCTTGGAATACCTTGTCATGAGATCCATGATCCCCTACTATTCCGTTGCGGTGGATGAGTACAGCAGCATCGGTATTGCTCACGGGGACCTGAACGTTCATAACATCCTGGTGGATCAAGACCTCCGTCTCTCAGGGTAAGCTACACCTGTGGCACTTACTAGAGTGCCTCTGCCTCCCTCCATGCTCTGTATATCAGCTGAAAATTTGGACTTATGGATTTAGGGTGATTGACTGGGATTGGCTCTATCTCGGACCACTCCCCTCTGTAATTCATCATCCGTGGTTTATGGCAGACATACCGGGATGGAAAAATGACTGGGTCCAGGAAGGGCAGAACTTCGAGCAAGACCGTGCATATCTGGAAGGTGTGATCCGAAAGAAGGAAAAAGAGAGACAACTGGACAGCTCTATTTCGACTTTGCTTCACGGATCCAAAGATCGAATGTTCTTCCAGGCGGCAATTTCGATGCCTGGAATCCACGAGCATTTTGTCGAGACACATTGTGCACGCACCGATGGCAATATGGCGATTGCCAATCAACAGCTTCAAGCGGTCCTTGAGATCCACCCGGGATGGGAGAAGCAGCCGGGAGTGCAGAGAATCCGCCAAATGATGAAGGAAGACTAGTGAGCGGGCCGAGAACGTGATTCCGAAGGGAGGAAGAAAGGGAAGGAGGAAAGGGAAGCAGAAAAAGGGGAATTGATCTGTCCAAAGTAGGCAGTAAGAATTGATTTATGCAGTATCATGTATCCTACGAGCATCCTAGGGTTACGTATCCTTAAATGTTAACCTGATCTAATATGATCTGATATGTAACCATTGCCAGGAAGTAGTTACTACCCAGTGCTGACATCATTAGTATTGCAGTCAGTGCAGTTCGGCAGGAGCTACCCAGGCCAGGCCTGACCAGGCCTAACCAGGCTTGGCGCACCGCACTTGCCCCCAGTGGATTTGCACATGCGGTTGACATCACAAACCAAAATAAAGCCAAACCCTTTTTCCTTTCCTTATCTTTCCCTGCTTTCTTTTTCTTCCCTCCCACACTCCCCCTCCTCCTCCTCCACTTCACCCTCATATTCACTTCCCTCTTCTCTTCTCCCCTTTCAGATTCAGATTCATCTCTATTGATTCTCGGAAATTTCCCAACACCATGGCCGATTCTGGTGATGTGAGCTACCCCAACACGGGTAGTAAGGTACGCCGAACTCACAATAGCCGACTCCTCCCGACTCGCCTGCAGATTCATGCTAACCACTCCTGTTTCCTGCAGTATTATTCAATCTCCTTCCCTCTCACTTCCTTCGTCGATCTCCATTCAGAACGATCAAATCCCACTAACCCTGGATTTTCTCCACTTCAGGCATTCGTGATACTGTCACCAAGGGTAATGACCCCATGAGAAAGGGGGGCTTTTCTTAGCGCGTTACAGTTGTCTGACGTGCTTTTGTTCTAGGCCCCGTTGTCGATAGCGTCAAGTCCGAAGCCTCCAAGACCAGCGGAGAGCTTCGCGACCTCAAGAACTCGCGTGTCACCCCCTCCACCACTACCGAAAATGGCCAGCCTTTGACCCGTACGTTCCGCCCAAGCTCCCTCAACAGCTCCCCCCCCCCCACAGAGAGGGCAACCGAATAAAAATCATCCGACAAATTACTGACCCTTGCACAGACTACCACTCCCTGCTGTACAGCCTTTTGAGCGTGAGTCTGGACCCGAATTTACCTTGTGTTGTGGTCCCGTGTGGGGGATTGCGCCTGGCTCGCTTCTAACCTCTTCTTGCATATAGTGGGAGCAACCCCGCGCGACCGCTGTGTCTTACGCCAGTGTCATCGGATTCATCTTCGCCGCTCGTTACCTGCCCCTCCTCCGCTGGGCCTTCAAGTTTCTGTACATGTCGTTGGGATGTGAGTTGGTCGCGTGACCGGGTGGTGTGATCGGGGACCTTGAGCCGTCCGCTAACAAATCACCCTAGTGACTGCCGCCGTCGAAGTCGCTGGCCTTGTGATCTTTAAGCAGGGCATCGCTAGCTCATTCCGCCCCCGTCGCTACTATACCATCCCCAAGGAAACCCACGAGGCCGTGCTCGAGGACATCTCCCAGCTGTTCGACTTCTTCCTGATTGAGTTCCAGCGTATTCTGTTCGCCGAGAATGTCGTTCACACCATTGCTGTATGCCAATGCCAAACTCTTCTGAACAGACGAGAAGGGAATGTTCTAACATGTTTTAGGCTTTCACCGCTACCTTCACTGGCTACTGGCTGATCCGCTTCGTTCCGATCTGGGGACTCGCCGTGATCTCCGTAACCACCGCCTACTTCGGCCCTCTTGTGTACATCAGCAACCGTGAGATCATCGATGAGCAGATCGCAAACCTCCAGGCCATCATCAGCTCCCAGACCAACCAGCTGAAGGACCTGGCTGGCGAGCACACCTCCCACGCTACCGGTCTGATGAAGCAATATGTTGGCGACTACAGCTCCAAGGCCCAGGAGTACATTGGTCGCCGCTCTGCCTCTCCCGAGGCAACCAAGACCAAGCTCGTCTCTCCTATCGTCAAGGGCGATGCCAACCCCGAGCCCATCATCAAGACTGAGGACTTCCCGGAAGCTCCCAAGGTCGAGCCCGTTTCCGAGCCCATTTCTCATCCCGTTGAGTCGGTTGAGAAGGAGGAGGAGCGCGAGCCTCTTCTGGCGGTTTAAAGTTGCCCCTTGGCGATCCGGGTGTCTTGCAAGACACTAGGGCTTTGACGATTGCCCACGATTATCTGTCGATGATTCGATGAGAACACGAACGGCATATACCGTATCATCTCTCAGCGAAACCTGTTTTACGGCTCGCAGGATTGTTGGCGGGGCTCTCCATATCATTTGTCTGGTCACATTTTGGACTGTATATTGGGCCCTTCGATCCGCGACCCTAGCACCGATGACGAACACTATGTGGAACGCTCGGGTGATGGAATAATTTTCATGTCTCTTGCGATTCTTTTATTCACATCACCTACACATTCTTCTCTTGCCTGTCCATTCTGCCTTCTACCTACCCCCTCCTTTACTTTACCTTTACCTTCACCTTCATCACCGCATTTGTTTATTCTTCTCGGGTCCATATTGTTTTAATGCAATTGTCCTAAAATAATCTCATGAATTTGACGTTTCTTCACTCCCCCAATAATAGTTCCAACTTCCGGGCCGTTTCTGCAGTCTTCCGGTCCTCGAGCTCCCCATCGGGCATCCATCTCTCCTACGTACGACTCTTGACATGCAGCGCAGCTGATCTAGAAGGCTGACGGAAGCTACCTAGATCTAATCTGCAGGAGCTTCGACTCGACTGTAACAAAATTGCTATTGTTCATTACGGACCGTGCAGGGCAGGGCAGGGCAGGGCAGAGCAGATGGGCCTCGCTCGCGCACAAGTTGGTAATGCTTCGCTCTCCTGCATGCGTAACAAGCCCCGCCCCGTACGAGGGCCGTTGCGTTTTATCTTGGACGACTAGCCCTAGCCATCCAGGCCTCAACTCTCCGCATCTTGATTTGGGCTGACTGTAGCGCACTTGTTTCTTCCATACTACTATACATTTCTGCTTCAGCGTGGCTATGGGCGGAGGTCTTTGCACCGTGACATTGAGGTAGATTGGATGTGTTTTATCTTCCTCGGATCTCGGTTTGAGCTTAGTTGTACAGGTATCTTCTCTGGTGACTCTAGTTTTGACGAATAGTAAGCCTACTATTGTCGGGATGCTGAGCCGGATGTTGCGTGTATGGGTGGGCACCGAGAGAATAGTTTCAATTTCAGAATGTCGACGAGGTGAAGCTATGTATTGAAGCTCAGCAGTAACTATGATGTTAGCTATTCGATGTCGAGTCTCGAGGGTAAATGCAAATCGAGACCGGTATTGTTTCGTTTGCTTATGCAGGACTAGTCAATTGACGATTCGAAACAAAGTGGACATGCGGTGCCTACAGGACCCCAGAAAAGGAAATTCCGATATACAACCTCGCTATTTGAACATTTTGCAAAGTCTGTCAGAATAATAGAGTTAAATGAATTTTGGACAACCTCGAACCTCAGGAAATACAGCCAGTTGAAACCGAAAACCTTCCTTCATCCCCCTTTTCCAGAACCCCGAGAAACAGTCAAGCCTCACATCGAGGAGCACGTAGTATCAGACATACCGCTCTTTGAGAGACCAATAGTATCACGGTTGATCAACTGGCTGTCTTAGACATTAAAATCGCAGCCTTTTCTTCTAGACTTCCCTTAGTCTCAGACTCGTACGGTTGGGCTACTGGCTGACTCTTGCGTTTATACACCCCAAAACAAGACCGTTTTGCTGGTCGTGATAAGTACCGTTATTATTACAATTTCTTTTTTCTGGCATTTCCTGATTCGTTCATGTAGCCTCAACTTGATCGTTAGATTGTGTTGTATCCCAACGGTCGACACCTGTACCGTTGATGCTGTACTCCCGAATGCGGATCTGCCCCATGCTTATCAGTCGAGAGGTAGGCCCCTGTGCCTGCTCGGAACTTACCATCCCGCATGATGAAAGTGGGTACAATGGGGAAGCTTTGAAGAACAGACTGGAGGGAAAGTCAATATGGCATACTGGGATATAACACCAACTAATGCCCGGACTGGGAACGGTCAACAAGGAAAGACAGTGGATTTTTTCCAACAGCCACCAACGTGTCGGAGTTCTGCAGAGAAGCATACATGGAACTTTCTTTGACATTTCCTCCTTGAGGCTCTGAAACGATCTACCTTTTTTACGATGCGGCCTAAACATAGACTGAAAGAGCGGTCTCGTCGGGTGCGATCATGATTATGTCTTGCTACCGAGACAACGCGAGAGCTAAGACGCAACTTTCTAGACACGGCTACAGCTGCGGCTGATGGAAATAAAAGGGGCCTTTGAGGCATGTATCTGTGAGAGGACGATGTGATCCGCATGAATCAACTCTCCAACAACGGTCCCAGCGCTGTAAGTGTAAGCGTTCTTTCCCCCTCCCCCCCCCCTCCCTTTGGATCCGGTCAGAAGTTTATCTTCTGCTTGCAGCATGACTTTCTCCAAGATTACTTCCCGGCCGTAGAGGACTCGCCAGCGGAGCCTGCAACTATCCGTCATACAAGGAATAAATTTCCCTGCAGCTTGCCGAGTTCTCAGGCCTCTTTGATGCCCGTATCATCGAGCCACTATGCGGCGGCCAATCCACTGATTGGTTACGAGGTTTCCCCCATAGTAAAATTTCCGGCTGTAGTAGAATCTTTTGGTTCTCCAATAGTGTCTCGCATCGAGAAAGATGATCTGATGTGACAGAGGCTCGATCAAGGTCCTATCATACCGGTTGTATTCCCAAACACAAAAAGAAAAGTGGGTTCGGGAGAGGTTGGCGCCATTGTAACCAAGCAGCTGGAAGAGCTGTTAGGGCTAGGATTTGTTATGGCCATTTTCTTTTGCTTATATCGTGTGCAGACTGCCGCAACGGTCTGTTTGCATGCATATAAATGCATAGAGGTGTGAATGAGGCGGTGGAAAAGTGTGATGCTCCTTCTGTTCCAAAGAGCAGTAGTGCAGGATATCAAAATGGTACCAGACAAGGTCCTATGGGCCCTTCGTGCTTTGGGCTTCCAGGTCTTGGGTACCCACATCTGCGGTAGTGAAACCAGCGAGGCCTCGAAGCTTGGAGACACGGGTTTCATTCTAGAGCACTCACTCATGCCCACCCCTCTCATCCAGGGGCATCGATGGTGGAGATCGATGACAGCATGTACACAGCATAGCGGTCAGTCCAGAAGCGAAGATCTTCGATGGAGGGGGAGTAAACCCCCAAGCCGATGAGGAGAGACAAACATATCCACCCCCAGGGAACCTGTCCGACTTGAATAGCCCTCGTGATGCTCTCAAGATATCGGTGAGGTGATCACCCAAGGACGAAAAGTCATTCCAGATACGCTAATACCGAGTGTACTATACACCGCTAGGCGGCATTTCCCCCTTCCCGGCTTTTCCTGCTCTCTCATCTCCTCAACAACGCATCGCGTGTCTCGTTTCATCAAAAATCTGGATCAATACAGAGACAAGAATTTGTTCGCAAGGTCAAACAAGGACTGTAATCACCCTCGTGAAAGATACGGGACAAACTGGAGACAAAGGCGAAGGAGGCGATATCAAACCCGGGCTGTGTCTTGCGGAGGCATCCAGTGTGTCTTTCGCAGGCCTTCTGGAAAACGCTTTTTGTTCCACATCATTTGTCATTTGCCATTTACATTCATCCTTCTCCCCTCTCTTTCCCTTCTCTTCCATCTGACTCTGAATTGATTCAACTTCCTGTCCCTCCTTCCCCGAATCTTTTCTTTTTCTACCCTTCCAACCCTCGCTTGAATCCCTCTTTCATCAATGGCATCGATCAAGTCTCTCTTGAATCCGGCCCCCGAATTTCCCGTGAATATTACTCCTGGATTTGGTGCTCGATACACCTTCCCTAACATAAGCATGGCCAGAAGTCTACATCCGGGGCGACACAAGATCCCAGTGAAATATAAAATCCCTAAAGACGCTCCTATTTTCAAGCCAAATGACCCACAAGGCGAGATTCGCTATCCTCCCTGTGAAGACCGTCCCGATCCAATCGCTGAGGAGCATCGACGATTGGAACTATTTCCCATGGAGCCGGATGCGAATATTGGGAAATATCCTCGAACCATTCCTTATAGGAGCGAGAAGAAGTCCTTCGAAGAGAAGACAGGTCGCAGTAAACTTGAGGGTACGTATTCCTCAGTGCAGTCATTGCTTTTCTATGCTAACCAAGTGTCTACACTCAGTGTATCAGTACACATTCCGTTACGGAGACTCAGGAGAGATTTGGATTATGATGTGGGATTATAACATCGGACTCGTTCGAATAACCCACCTGTTCAAAGCACTAGGTTATACAAAGGTATGTACTTCTATTTTATGAAGGGGATAATTAGTAGTATAAAACTGCCAGTTTCTAACAGCTCGGCTCTAGACAACCCCAGCCAAAGTTCTTGCTCAGAATCCCGGACTGCGCGACATCTGCCACAGCATCACCGGAGGAGCAATCGCAGCCCAAGGTACTTAATTCCCTGCCCCAGACACTGTATGGCACCAGGTTAACCCATATTACAGGGTATTGGATGCCCTTTGAGGCCGCCCGAGCACTAGCAGCCAGATTCTGCTATCCCATCCGCTACGCCCTAACCCCAATGTTCGGCACAGAATTTCCAGGCATGTGTCTAGAAAAAGGACACGAAAACTTCGGAAACATGGTCCTAGATCAGAGCGTGATAGAACGTGCCACCAGAGCAGCGCACCATTACCGCTCTCTCGAAATTTCTGCAGACGCACTGGCCGGTACGGAGAGCACGAGTACTTGTGCTTCCTCCACGGCCTCTTCTGCTTCTCCAGTATGGCGAGCTGAAATGCCCATCTGCCCGCCAGCCCTTCTGGACGAAGACAGATCTCGTGCGTACAAATTGCCTCGGCGTAATTATGCTGATAGCATTGCAAGTACGCGCGGCTCGTCATCTGAACCCTGCTGCATGTCCCCTTCGAGTCCGGGTCCGGGCCCAGGCCCTAATTGCTTCACGCCTGTTAATGTCCCTCGCTCACATGCTTTTTCGCACATTTCTCCGACAGAGGCATTTCTCTCGCGTGCGGCGAGTTCGAGTTTAGGTTCAGACCTAAAGAGCCCCCAGGGTCATCATAGCTATGCTGATAGCGAGCTTGATATGGCAGTTTCTTCGGCGAGCCAGGAGCGATATTCTCCCCAAGCTCCGAGATTCTCTCCGGTCAATAAGAGAATCAACTGTATAATTGAGAAGTCCTCGGCAGCGGGCAAATACGATGATTCCGATACAGATGGTACGAGTGACTCGGTTGAAATCGAGTCCGCCGATGACGAGCAGGATGAAGACTGGCGCGAGCTAGAATCACCCTCCTCGATTGGAAGCGGTGCTGTCTCGGACACAGAGAGAACCAAGAGATCCTTCCCGCGCTCTGCAAATGCCAAAGTGAGAATCATCCGTTCCCCGCCTGTTTCGAAGCATTTTGCACAGGAGGTCAAGGCTGCGCATGCTTTGATTCATTTGCATATGCAGGAGGCCACGGCCGGCGATGAGAATGAGGACGAGGATGAGGATGAGGATTTGGCGATGCCTGATGGGTCTTCTTCTGATATGTGCCCTCTTAGACGTGTTTTGGACCAGGGTGATGGCGGGCGGAAGAGACGCCGTGCATCTGTGTAGAGCACCTGGCCGGACCATTTGTATCAACACGAGGATGAGGGCGAAGACGTGTGTGTCCAGCATGCCGTCAACCAATTTTGGGGGGTTGTTTGAATTTGCTGGAGTTTTTTTGCATGGAATGAATGGTGGCTCTAGACTGGTTTGGCGTTTTTCTATGTTCATAGTGAAGGGGATCGTGTAATTCTCGCTCCAGAGCTTACCTCAGTGAATGGACTTTGGTTTCAGTACAAGGACCAAGTTATGACGATAACGTGCTGCAGCAGACAGCGGGCATTCTATCCATAGTACTGTTAGAGCGTCGAAGTATCTATCATACGAAGAATTCATCTCTTATGTATTTCGATCTGGTTCAAATATGCAGAATAGTATTGTAAACGCATCTTGATAAACGCCGGGTCTGCCTATCATCAACTAAAAAAGGCATGTATGAAGGAAAGGTAAAACAGCTAAGAAAATAATGGGTAAAGATCAAAATCGGTCTCAAGGAAAAAAACTCCAACACACAACAACAATTACTTCCTTAATCGCTCTCATCATCATCGAAGTCATCTTTTGACTCCTCTTCACTCTCGTCGTCCTCGATGACATAACTCTTCTTGGCCTGCGCTGCACCACGACGGGCTGGTCGGGCAGCAGCGCCTCGTCTAGGGGCGACCGGCTCGTCATCTTCGGAGTCATCATTCGCTTTGCCGGCAGGAGAATCCAAGATGTCGTTGGCCATGGCGTCGATGTCATCTTCTGAGTAATCATCCGTCACCTTCTTCGTGTTCTTGGCCTGTTTCGAAGCGTAAGCCTTGGCCGCTGGCGATAAGGCCACGGCGTCGGCCTTCTTTGCACGGCCACGGGCTGGAGCGGCCTTGGGAGCGGCCTTTGCAGCTGCAGCCTTGGGAGCGGCCTTTGCAGCTGCAGCCTTGGGAGCGGCTTTAGCCTTGGGGGCAGCCTTGACCTTGGGAGCAGGCTTGGCCGGCTCTTCTTCTTCCTCCTCATCGTCTTCAATTCTTGAGACGTCCTTAGGCTTGATCTGCAGCGAGCGTCGAGGAGACTTCGAAGGAATGAGCTTGGTGTAATCCGTCTCGTCTGGATCGAATTCGCTGACCTTGGAGGGGGACTTGGAGGGGGACATGGCACCACTAGCCTTCAGACTTGCACTGCTCCCGGCACGAGAACGCTCCGAGAAGAGTTGGCGGGGCTCCGAGTCACCACCACCGATTCCCTTGACCATCTGGCTAACATCTCCAAGCATGTCTTCCCCATCACTCTCCGAGTCACTGGGGGCAGAATATTTGACTGGCTTGCGAGAGCGACTTCCAGCAGCAGGCTTTGCAGCTTCGCTCTTGGCGATTTCGAGGAAGTCGTCATCCGATCCGTCGTCGACAGGCGCCTTTGCCTTTGGTTTAGCTGCTGCGCGTTTGGCCACGGGCTTGGGCTTTGGGGCAGGCTCAGCTTCAGGCTCAGCTTCGGCCTCGCTGTTACTGTCGATCTCGAAAGGATCAGGCTCAGCTCTGGCCTTGGGTGCCCGCTTAGCCGCAGGCTTTGGAGCAGGTTTGGCCTCAGGCTCACTGTCGATATCGAAAATATCCGGCTCGGCCTTTGGTTGGGCTGATGCGCGAGAAGGAGCTTCATCGATATCCATGAAGTCATCGCCGTTTTCCTCTTCCTTGGGTTTCGGTTTAGGCTTCGCAGCAGCGCGACTCTTCTTGGGCATAATTTCCATTTCGAAATCTTCGTCAGAATCAGCGGCCCCATCTCCAGATGGTGTTGGTTTATCTTCTGGCTTGGAATTAAGGAAGTTAGCCAGACTGTTGGTCGGCTTAGCTTTTTTAGCTGCAGCTCCCTTCTTGGATTTAGGGGCAGCGAAGTCCTCATCATCAGGGTCATCACCAGTCGCCGCAGCCTTGCGCTTGCGGGAGGCTGGAGCACGGCCCGAGCCCGTCATAAGCTTGGAAGAGGCACGACGATCCATGTTGCGAACTTTGCGGATACGACGATCTTCATCTTCGAGTTGGAAGCGCCACTCGTTGATGAACTCATCGAGGTCATGTCTCCAGATGTCCTCCTTGGAAAGCTTGATCAAAGCATCGATTTCAGTCTCCTTGTCGCCAATCTGACGACGAAGCTTCTCAACACGTTCCTGGGTCAAAGACCACAGGGCCATGCCGAGTAGATAATCGTAAGAGCTTGACAAGACTTCAACGTCGGCGTCGGCGTCTTCTTCGCCCTCTTCAACAACAGCTTCATCTTCGCCCATCTTGACAGCATCCGCCACCTTGGCGAATGCCTTAAAGCCCTTCTCCTTCAACTCGTTGACTAGGACGGACTTCTTCTTCTTGGAAATGACCAGCTTTCCGTCGATAATCATCTGAACAAAGCGAGCCTGGTTACTCAACTTCTCGAGGTCTTTTTGAAGCTCGCTCAGCTGGTGCTGCTTGCGGCGCTCATAGAACTTGAGGCGAAGAAGGTAGAACTCCTTCAGAATATCATCCACGTTGGCGTACTTGGTGATACGACCCTCCGGGTCGAAGGCGACCATATTACTGGTGGCGATGCTCTTGGTGAGTTTGAACTTGTCTTCTAAACCATCGGACAAGGCGGACTTCAAGTTCTTTTCGTCTAGTTGAATCACAAAGTGGACCTTGTCGTGGGTGTTGTAATCCTTGTAGTCCTTGATGAAGGAAGGCACCTTGTCAGCCTTGATGATATCTTCGAGTTTGTCCTTAAAGTCCTGAGTCCAGGTGCGAATGGGCAACTCGGTAATTTCAACTTCTTTATCGCCAGTTTCCTTGATTATACCGCTGAATTTCCATCGATCGCCGCCCATATCCACAACCTCACCCGTGAAGCCACGGAACCAAGGTTTCATAGGCTGGGTTGGCTCGCCATCCATCAAACGTCTCAAGTTGCTCACCACATCCTCGGGGTTGTAGTTTGGAATGGATGAACTCCAACCGGTTCCAATACCATCGGTACCATTGATCAAAAGCATCGGTACCACGGGCATGTAGACCTCGGGCTCGATTTTCTTGCCATCGTCTTCGTTGTATGTCAACAGCGGCTCGTCGGCAGTGTGGAACACTTTACGGGCAAAGGGCGAGAGACGAGTGTAAATGTAACGAGCACTAGCACAATCGCTACCTCCCTGAAGTCGACTACCGAAGTTACCACTTGGTTCGAGGCAGTTGATGTTGTTGGAGCCAACGAAGGTCTGCGCCAGACCGACAATGGTTTGTTGAAGGGAGGTTTCACCGTGTTGATAGGCTGTCATTCCTGAAACAAGACCAGCCAGCTCAACGACCTTCATATCCTTCTTCAAATTACGGCGGAAACAAGCATAAAGGACCTTGCGTTGACCGGGCTTGAGACCATCAACGACCGATGGAATGGAACGTTGGTTATCTGCCATGCTGAACAGAATGAGTTCCTTGTTGATGAAATCGGTGTATGAGATCTTGGACGCCGAGTGGTCCAGGTATGTACCCGGCTTGAACTGGCGTAGCCACTCCTTACGTTCGTCGGCCTTCTTCTTCGAGAAAGCGAGCTCAATGAGCTCAGCCTCGTTGTCCTGCATGGTGTGGAACTCCTTGAGATGGCGATCAAGATCGCGGAAGTAAATCTGGGCGTCCGTTGTCGAGCTGGTTCCCAGACCCTTGTAGTACTTGTGGTCCCAACCACGTTCACCCCTGTGGGTTTCAAGCCAATCCTCATACTCGGGCATGGTGAAGAACGACCGTGATTTTGTGGGGTTTTTTGGATCTCCTTTCCACACCTTGATGATGGGGGTAATGAACTCAATCAGGAACTCGGGGATCTTGAGAAGACTGGGGAATTGGGCTTGGAGGAAGTTGATCAGCAACCCCTTAATGTGACTGCCGTCGTGGTCCTGATCCGTCATGATCATGAGGTGGCCGTATCGAAGACCCTTGGTCTCTGTGTATTCTTTTTTGTGCTGCAAGCCAATGAAGTTCTTGATGTTCTGGATCTCGGCGTTCTTAGAGATCTGGTCAAACGACGCATCCCGAACATTAAGCAGCTTTCCACGAAGTGGGAAGACGCCAAAAAGATCGGGGCCGACAACAGCACGACCAGCCATAGCCAAACCTTTGGCGGAATCACCCTCAGTCAGAATCAAGGTGCAGTGGTGACCGTCTCGAGTGCCTGCCTTGTTGGCTTCCACGAGCTTGGGGTTGTTCATGCGGGTACGACGGCCGCCATCGCTTTTCTTCAAGATTTGATCCGCCTTTTGAGCAGCGAAATGCAGAATGTTGGTCATCACCTCAGTCTTCAAAATTTTCTTGTAAAAATCTTCTTCCAAAACACACTTGCTACCGAATTGGCTTGCCTTTGTGGTCAGTTGCTCCTTTGTCTGGGAGGTAAAGGCCGGGTTGACGATCGAAGCATTGACGAAAATAAAGATATGGTTACGGATTTGGGCCGCCTTCAACGTGGCACCGGTCTTGTTCTTCTTCTTCACCTGATCAGCGAGTCGGTTACAGATTTGATCAGCGATGTAATTGACGTGGGTTCCACCCGAGGTAGTCGCAATAGAATTGACGAATGATACTTGTTGGAAAGCGCCATCCGAAACGGAGAAGCCAATCTCCCATCGAGGATCTGGGTTACATGTGAGAATTTCATCCTTGGGAGCCGGACCGTCGTCTCCGCGCTCACGGCGAATGGCTTTGGTGTACATCTGCATGTATGACTTGAAGTTGCGAATGGGAACACGTGTTTTGTTGAGCTTGACAGTGACACCCGCCGTACCAGCCAAATCATAGACACGGCGCTTCACGAGCGCCTCGAAATCATCGTCAATGCCTTCCATGCCGAACTTGGCAAAATCGGGCTTGAAGGTGACCATTGTGTAGTCATCACCTTTGCTGACGTCGGTGATCTTTGCCTTGCCCATCTTACTCATGTTATCTGTCCAGGTTTGTTTGTACTTCTTCTTCTGGTTTGAGTCTTGGGTTTCCAAGGTGAACTCGGTAGAGAAGACGTTACAAAGCTTGGCACCGTAACCGTTTCGACCACCAGTCACCTTTTTCTGGGTATCATCGTAGTTTGAGGATGTGAGCAAGTTTCCGAAAATCAGTTCCGGTACGAAGATCTTCTCCTTGGAGTGAATCTCGATGGGAATACCACGTCCGTTGTTCCAGACACTGATTTCGCCCTTTTCGCGATCAATGGTGACGCGGATTTCGTTCATGCTTTTGTCATTGTGCTTGTTATCGGCGGCGTTGACAACAATCTCGTCGAAGATCTTGTACAGACCGGGCACGAAAGTCACATTGCGAAATTCCATTGACTCGGTCTCCGAGTTGAAGACCCACATTTGTTGTTGGGTAGCCTCAATGGAGCCAATGTATGTGTCGGGACGTTTGATGATGTGTTCGAGTTGCGTCAACTAAGACCGGATCAAGGTTAGTAACAACACTTCAGTCAAGCTATTCAGGTTTCCATATTGTGTGTGAAACTCACCTTTTGGTATTTATCACCACTGTTACCTGTTGGGGCATCGGGAGCCCCATCTCCATGAGACTCATTCTCCACGTCTGCGAGAGGCTTGGAGCCGGCACGCTTGGTGGCAGCGGGCTTTTTCGCCTTGGGAGGGGTGTGGGAGAGCGAGTCGTCGTCGGACATTTGCACGTCAGAAACTTCATCTTCACTGTCGGCCTTGGCCTTCTTCTTCGGGGCGGCCTTGACCTTGGTCGCAGTTAGGGTAGTTTGCTTCTTCGCCGCCGGTTTGGCGGCGGCCTTCTTGGGAGCTGCCTTCGCCTTGGGCTTCTGTGTTGCAGTGTTAGTTCACGAGGGATTAGCTCGACGCGCAAGGGGGATATACATACAGGCGCAGGCTCAGGGACAAAGTCGGAGCTGGCAGCATCGCTCTCGATATCAAAGATATCGTCATCCATCACCGAGTCGTCCATGGTGATGATGGAGGGCCGGGAGCTGAAAAGCCGACGGAATCGGGATCAGACCGGTATAAACGAATGACGGGGGGGCAATCAAGTCGGTAAAGGTGTAAATTTACGCGACAGATTGACCAAAGCCCAACATGCTCTGTCAGGAGGGGGTAAAGGGGAGAAGATGGGAGGAATGTGTAGTCGTTCTGGTTCTGTTGCTATTTTCCGTTTGGCGCCCCCCGATGAAACGCGCCTGCCAAGCCGGGCGGTGAGGGCTGTGGCCACTCGGAGGGTCGGATCATCGATCTTCCATTGTTCACCGCCTTCGCCCCGCTGTACGAGTAAACAAACAAACAAAGGCGCGTCATCTTGGAGAAGACCAGCCACAGGTGAAACTAAGAGATACGACAGAGGCTAACAGATACATATACTACTAGTAAATTACCACTGTCCTCTAATACTACATAGTAAGTAACTTAACAGTGACCACACTATTTAGTGGCCAAGACCTACTATCTAGCCCTCAAGGTACTACTACGAGTTTACTTTATATATCTATAGCAGTTCCCTAGTGATAGTAGTAAGCAACACTGGCGTCAATACACCTGAGCATACACCAGTTATTGAATCCTTATTTATCTTCGACATCTGCTACGTCACCTATTCACTTTTCTCTGACTGGCTGGGCTTAGGCTTGCACTTTCCAAGGGTTGTGTGTACTTGTAGGAGGCGGGGCTGGCAATCCTTGCCGGTGAGATGAGTGAGTAAGAGTACTGCCCAGGCGCACTGCACTCCAGCCTCACCCTTGCATGGTTTTCGGAAATTACTCTATACTCACCAAGTAAGATAAAGTAACCTTGGAATAGACACCTGGGCATGCATTTTAAGTTTCGTATTGGACACCGAGTACATGAATTGCAATCCTCCTTCCAGCCCTGGGGGCGTTTGATTAGGGCATAGTACCACGGTCTTCTAGAAGCTGTTTTCGAGCCAAATCTCCACTAGCTCGGAGGATAATCACCCTGACGGCTGGGCCTGTGCAGATCCACCAAGGAACTTGAACTTGAATGGGAAAGGGCAGTTGACAGCGGCCCCTCAGAAAACCGGATACGCCATCTAGCGTTGTTCATGACTGAACGAATGCATTGAGAGGAACTCCAGAGTAACCTGTCTAATACTCTCTACTCCGTATACTCCGCATACTCCGTACCAGCCTCCAAATCTCCAGCACACACTCTCCTCCCCCTTTTCTTGAACAAGATGAAACAGGGTGGTTAGGGGGCGTCACACAGTTTCATACCGAACATGAGAGCCCCACCAATGAAAAGCTGGGAAGTATATCTGAGACCAATAAAATACAGAATAAATGACAATACCATACGTAGCGTAATGTGATTACCCCAACAGGCTGGGCGCATCCCCCCTCCAATATTGAACCAATATGGTTCAATATTGGAGGCTGTACGGAGTACTCCGTACATATACTTCTAAGGTTGGTACCTGCAGGTCATGACTGACATGCTGCAGTTACAACCTGGACTGAAATAACGGTTTCATCCTTGAAACATCGTGCTTGACCGTGTCAAGTACGTAGATAAGTGTGGTGGTGATGGTGAAGGCAGAAACTGTGACCGTGGAGGACCTGGTCAGGTTCATATTGTGTAGAATCCTGGTATCAATAGAAGTGAGGAATAGCCAGACAGTAGAGTACTCGTACATATGTACTCTGCTCCATAATTTTAGCCAAACAGTCGGTGTATGAGATCGACGAGGGGCGAGACTGCAGGAGGGGGAAGCTAGTCAAGGGAAAGGGGGGGCTAGTCAAAATAGTCCCATCCACCGTTTCTATTTCCTCTCCGGCCTCCTGACTGTGGACTATCCTGAATTGTCCTGACTGTCCTCCCTTTTCCTTCGCCTTCTTCCTCAACTATATGGTGCTGGATCACCTCAAGGTATGCCTCATCCAAAACTTTCCTCCAATTTGCCCCGGATCTTGTTGTGCTGCTGCACTGGCCGTACCTGAGCTAATCCTATTCCTCCCCCACAGAAATGAAGCTGGCCTTGCATATCCCCTCAATCGTCCTATCATCTTCCTACCGAGTCTAATCGACCCGTGTCGGCGATCCTTTTACTCCCCTCCCCCATCCCCCCCATCTCTCAGCCCGTGTGTCGCATTATGGAGAGCTCCGAACTCCCCTCCCCGGCGCCGCATGCTCCCAACCACGATTCCATGGTTACTGTCGCCCTCTCTGATAACCAATCGAGCTCCGAACATACCCAACCAGAGTGGCGCAACCTGGATATTCCTTCAACCCCTGTGAACACCACTCACCAAGGCGAGTCGTTTGGTCCGATGGCCCTGCAGGATGCCGCAAAGACAACCCCAGTCCCTGTCTCCGAGCCCTCGACCCCAACGGCAATGAGAGATCAGGAACATGTCCATGTCGAGGAGGAGACCGACAATGAGGTGGACTGGGCAAATCTAGAGAAGACCGAAGAGAAGGAACCGCGAGGAGAAGGTTCAGATGATGTAGGTGACAAGGAGGACTTGAAGTTTTGCTTGAACGGTCGCTGACATTCTTCCCCCCCTTCTTTCTCCAGTCAACGGCTCTATTACTCGCTCGTCTCGAACAAGAAAACAATGCGCTGGCCACGAACCCTAAATCCGGCCTATCCAACAATGTCCCCCAATCGCCCCGACACCAGCGGCAATCCCGCTCGCAGTCGCTCATTCAGATCAAACGGTTGATAAATGACCCGGCGCGATCAGAATTGCGATACTCGCAGCTGTCCCCACCGCCGATGACAGAGTTGGAATTCTGGGCGGCACTGGTGGCAGACTACCCACAAACTGCGCAGCGATTGCCGACTTTGACCTCGAATAAGATTCAGGGGGGTGTCCCGCCGCCACTCCGAGGGGTTGTGTGGCCCAGTTTGGCTGGAGCCCGTGATCCGACCCTGATCGATGAGTTCCAGCGACTTTCGGGTGAAAGTAGCCCCTACGATGGGCTGATTGGAAAGGATATTGGCCGCAGCTTTCCCAATGTGGAAATGTTCCGGGACCCCAATGGTGAAGGCCAGCAAATGTTGGCCCGAGTACTGAGATGCTTCAGTCTTTATGATGCCAAGATTGGTTATTGTCAAGGCCTTGGTTTTGTTGTCGGACCCTTGCTCATGCACATGTCGGATGCTGAGGCTTTCTGTGTGCTTGTCCGGTAAGACTGCAGTGATTCCCTCCAGCTAAGATGCGAGGCTGATGCTAATGCTAATGCTTAATGCTTTCCAGATTGATGGACCATTACAACCTTCGAATGTGCTATTTGCCCGATCTTTCGGGTCTGCATCTCCATGTGTACCAATTCCAGAACCTCCTGGCACGACACCGTCCAGCTCTATTTGATCACTTGGAGTCATTAAATGTCGAGCCAGTCTATGTCTCCCAATGGTTCCTCTCATTTTTCGCCGTCGCCTGTCCATTGCCCATGCTCCTTCGTATTTACGATGTCATTTTCCTGGAAGGAGCCTGTGAGACTTTGATGCGGGTTGCTCTTTCCCTCATGCAGCGCAACGAAAAGAGAATCTTGGCGTGCAGCGAATTCGAAGACGTCATGCAACTTCTTCTCTCGCGCAGTCTTTGGGATACGTGAGTTCTTCTCCTTCTCGACGCGTCTACACTCGCGTACTAACAATTATTATTTCTAGCTACGCGTTCAATGCTGACGACCTGGTCAATGACTTTGTTTCTCTAACCTCACTGGTCACAAAGGAGAGCCTTCAGGCCTTGGAAGCCAGTTATAACCAATCCCAGGGTGTTCCAACTGGCATATCTTTCCCCCAAATGCAGGCCACAGCATCTCGTTTCCTGGGCCGCCTCTGGGCTGGCTCCGGTTCTCATACCTCGATGAAATCGCTCAATCCTAATTCGAGCCCCTCGCGGCCTGTGAGCACAATCCGTCGGTCTACCTCGAAACAAAGCATGACTTCCACGCTGAATTCGGTCGAAACAACGTCCGACGCAAGTACTGCTCCGACAGAATTGTCAACAACTACGGTAGGCACGGATAAAACACGCGTCAAATCCAACATGTCTGCTCAGCACAAGGATCGCGACCTCCACACGCAGATTGAAGATCTTCTGATGGCCCTGAGCGATCTTCAACGCCAGCATGCCGACCTAACACGCGATTTGCAACAAGAAAGAGAGGATCGAGAGGAGGATAACGCTTTATCCAAAGAAATGCTCTGCTACCTCCGAGAACTGCCCAATGAGAATCAACCCAAAGAGCTGGTCTCCAAAGCCCAAGCCCGCTTCTCATCCGACGAGCCGAAACAAACGTCGATCACCCAAACGAAGCACCAGCTACATGATGACATGACCCGATGGAAGGAGATGCATGAGGTAGAAGCCAGTCGTTGCTTGGATCTCACAAGACGAATGGACGACTTTGAGCAGGAGAATTCATCATTGAAAGATCAACTTCGTGAAGCTCGCGGTCGGATCCAGGATGGCTACCGCGATCGGCAGCGACTGGAGCGAATGAACCAGGAGCTTCGATCTCACAAGACACCGAGTCTCAAGACATTTAATGCAGAATCATCAACACCTCCCGAGACGACTACCTCTCCGACCGAATCTAACGAAACTGCGTCACCAAACGGTCTCCGACAATTGAGATTGGTGCGAACCAACTCGCAGAAGAGCCCAACAACGTTCAACAAGCGCTCCAGCAGCCTGGGTCTCCAAAGTGTATTGGCAACGGAGAATCACAAACCCGCTGCCGAAGAAACCCTCCTACTGGAACTTGTCAATGCTAAGACCGCAGAAGCGGTTGCCAAACAAGAACTGGAAGAAGTCAAAGGCAAGATGGATGCTCTGCGAAAAATGATCAGTGCACCTCATTCCAATCCTGCCGCGAACCTCGAGAATCGGCATTCATTCATCGGCCGTTCGCCCTCTCGAGCAAGTATGACAAAGGCTCCCACCGAACCGATCAAGACACCTGGAACCTCGAGCAATGTTGGTGCTGGTGGTGGCGGGTTCTTTAGTGGGTGGGGTCGACGGGCTGCCACGAGCAACGAATCTCCTTCATGAATCTGAATGCGAATGCGAATTTGAGTCTGTTTAAGCGCGATTTTTCTGTAACATTATCTTTCGTTGAGGCGGATGACTTGCTTTCGTCTCACATGTGAAATATGTTGGTGTTGAGCGGCTGTGTCAATATCTTTCTTACCACTAGGATTATCAATACTGTCTATCTGAGTCGCTGTTCATGATGATATCTGAGCACCTTATGCAAAACTTCGGAAATTCATTTGAATACAAGTAATGGCTGATGATAACATGTGCTTAGAGCTCCGGTACTCCCTCCCATCTCTAAGGACTAATATGTATGCTGGGATTATAATACATGAAGATACTAGTAGTACGTGCTGTGGCATCAGCCTGCCCGGATGGTCTAGTTGGCAAGTCAAACCTGCCAAGGAATCAACGAAACCATCTGAAGAATCAATACGAACTTGTTCCGAAGTATGATTCACCCTTCGGGACATACAATTCCATCAATCTTAATGAGTAATTGGGTGAGATTCCAATGAGATTTGAAATACGTTCTTTCTTTCTTTCCACCAATGAGGATATTGGTGTGATAAAGCACAAAGACAATTAATAGTGAAAAGAATCCCCATGATCAAGCGGCCCATTTGTACTCAGGCAGACTGAAATCATCAGCGTGAGCAGAAGCGCCGCCAAAGAGCTTGTGCATCAAACTTGGAAGATTACTCCAGCAGATGAAAGCGAATATATTGTTCCGGAGCCAAATTCCCCAGGCACTTTGAGGCCCCATGATTGCAGGCACTAACAGTGGGACCTTTTGCATCTCATCAATCAGTGGTCGCATCTGCTGTTCATAACCTTTCAACCCGGCTGCCACATCGTGGGGATGTTTGCCTACTTCTCCAGCCAGAACATAAGCGCCCGCGAGGGCAAGACTGGTTCCCGTGCCAGTGGGACCAGAGGCATATCCAGCGTCACCAACCATGACGAATCTTCTGCTGTATAATGTCGGGAGTTTGACTTGAACCATCTCGCTGCCGTACAAGTCATCGCTTTCTATCATGTGCCGGATGATTTCTTCAGATTTCCAGCCAGCTCCTTTGAAATGCTGCGACACATACTTCTTTAATGCCTCGGGGCCGAGTTTGTTGGCTTCACGGAAGGCTTGGACAGCGTCTGGTCCATTTTTAGGATTGATACCCATCATCGCGGCACGATTGATGCCAGTGGTGTCAGGTCCGATGGCGAAAAATCGTCCACCCGGGGCACTATGTGCTTGGGCGATTTGACTTCCGCTCAGAAGATCTCCCTGGGTGGTGAAATATACCACCCAGGAGTTAATCGGTGTGATATGGTCTCTGACATCGCAGCCAAGACCTATAGCACGAGTTCTTGATGTAGCGCCATCACAAGCGACGACAATATCAAATTCAGAAGCCGGAAGCCCGTTCATGAACTCGACTCTTGCCGGCCCATCCTCTTGCTCTTGGTGGATCGATGCAACTTGCTCGCCGAAGACATACTTGACATTTGGGTGGTCCTTGGTCAAGTCGAAAATGATCCGCGAGAGGTCACCCCGGAGGACCTCGTATTCAGAGACTAGCGACTGTTGTCTAGAGTCCCCAGAGGGCTTAATGGTCCCATATGGTTGACCGTCTTCGCGTACAAGGCTGATACCTCCCACGGGCACAAGGTTGGCTCGCACAGCGTCTTCCATTCCAGGTATTTTTCGCATTACCGATACACCAGCTGTGCGAATGTCGACATTCTGACCACCGGATCGCAATTGTGGAAATCGTTCGATAACTGTGACTTTCGCGCCAATCTTAGCAAACCAGTAAGCTGCTGTTGGTCCGGCAATAGATGCCCCGACGACGAGGATTTTCAGATTGGACATGATAGTAGCATTAAGCCTGGAGAATATGATCCTGTGCCCTATGCATTCAAACAGATTATATACTGACTGGCGGACAAGTTCACACCGAGGAGGTAGATCGCTGATTGGCCAATCGCTCGGTGTCGGACATTAGCTCGGCCACAAAGTACCCGAGCTCCAAACCAATCACAGCGAGGTTTTCAACCTTGACTTTGATGATTTTGGATGATTTTGTCCCAGGAAACCCAGTCATCAACATCAAATTCAAAATCGGTGCTCATTGCGAAGCCCATACCATCCGCTTCCATTGGTGATATCTCTGCCGTCTCACTCTGAAATTGATTGTGCCGTGTCCCCTTTTTATCTTGTAGATGGCGAAGAGTCCGAATGAATGCTGGCTCTGCAGCGACATTATTTGACTCAGAGGAGTCCCAGGCCTTGATGGTCAACCTTCGAAGTCCCACATACAAAGCTTCTCTGCCATCAAAAAGTTCTTCATGGTTTTTGTACAGTTCCGTGACGCTGTTCCAGGCAGTTTCCGTCTCTTGAATAGTAAGCAAGTCGCGGCTTTTTAATAAAACTGTAAGACTAAAGATGAACGCCTCTCGTGTACCCCACAAAAAGAAAGGTCGGATATGCCATTGAAACCTGCTAATGCCGCTGTGAGCGTGAACAGCTGCATCGATACCCAAAGTTTTCTGTGCAAGATGAAACGCCTCCTTTCTCTCTTCGTCCGTTGCGCTCATATCCCTGATCCGAGGTAGTCGGACCCTGAGCCTCATAGCAGTCAACCCAGACCGAGCAAGTCCAATCGTGAGGAAATGTAGTGGATCAATGACATCGCAGTATCGTATAAACTTCTCCTCTACCTCGTTTTCTGCGGCGCTAATAAGTCTTTCCGCCTCATGATAGTCTGAAAATCCCCAGGGCGCAGCGCCGTTGATTGGATTTCCCGCCCGACTCAAATTTTTACCGAGATACGCGCGCGACAAACAAAAAATCATATCCGTAGCGCCTTTTTGCTCGGTTGGAGCTTTGATCATCCCAGGCCAAATCTGGTCATCATTGATATTAAGAGGAGGCTGAGTATCCCAGGAAACGGGCAAGCCCATAAACTCGGTACCAACAGATTGGCCTGCTCTAAAGTCGAGCGGAAATACTTGACAGAAAAGTCGTCGTCGCATTTCAACCTCAAAAGGAGGTAGCCCGAGTTTATCTCCGTCCTGGTGAAGCCCAATCCGTTGTCCTATGCGGGATGCGATACCGGTCAAGATCCAGTAGGTATGCGGGTCATAGGAGTGGCGGGCGGGCAGTAAGAAAAGAAAAAAAGCCTGGAGGACCGAGAATTCAGTTGTTCGTAAGAAAGACGCGTTCACAAGGGCTTGTCTAGCAGCATAGTGGTACTGCTGCATGATTGCACTGCGCTTCTGTTTAAGGTAATTTGCACAGTCTTCCGCTGACATAGAAAATACTGCGACATAGTAGATCGCAAATAAGAGACATTCCTCGGTTTTTGAGGCTGTTTCAGGGTGTTGCGACGCCAGGTCCACCATATGAGTTGTTGACGGAATGTGTAAGACTTTGCAAATGGGCTCCACGTTCTCACCATATTTTTTCCACATCACCATAGCATTGGCATGTGTTGGGTGATATTGGGTGAGAGTTTGATGTCCCGGCCCTCCAAGAAGTGTACCGATCAATGGGTCTGAGTATGAGGTGGAAATCCTCGACATGGGAGTCACTTCATCTTCTTCGTCCTCATCGGAGATGTTGTGGATCTCATCATCTGGGAGAGTGTACCAGGTGTGACTATCGACGTATCGCGATTTGCCTCGAACTGTCAGGAGTTTACCCGTTCTTGAGGTTCTTAGCTGGTGGATAGGATGGACAGGCCGAGCTGATTCGGAGGGCGTGTGTCCAGTAGAGGCTGAGGTCTCAGCATCCAATAGTCCATTCTCTTGAAGTATGCGCTCATATCGAGCGAGCTTTTCCAGCGCCTCATCGCTGACTTTTCTTTTCCGTGATCGCGGTTGGGTTGTTGTCTGGTAAATGCACTCAAACCCGCCCTTGTGGCATCTGGAGCAAATGGGCGCCACCTTGTCGCATTTGACTTTACGTTTAGCGCATGTCTGACAAGCCTGCGGCATTGGTGTCAGAGGAGCATTTCCATAACCTAAACCCCGGCCACCATTTGCTGTCGAAGCTGGGGCAATGGGTATTAGTCCGTTTCCGCTTCCACACACAATATCAGTCATCGGAATAATTCGGGAAGGAGAAGGATGGCTGGTTGCTGGTGTTACCCTCAAATAGAATCGGCTTTGGGTGAGGTCAGAATCAGGGATGACTAATCGTGTTTTAACATGATTCAAGATTCTTGTGCTTCTGCCACATCCACATCCACATCCACATCTTCATCTTTACTGCGGGGGGAGTCGGCAGCTCCACTTTTCCTTCTTCCAAGCGGGGTCAAATTAACAAGACCCTCATCGTGGGGATTTCCCATGAAAGGATCTGCTGACCGTGGGGGCGGCATTTATCACAGATATGTTTTACATAGCGGGGTTGCGAATGTAAATAGCTCTATCTCCCTGGTTTTGCTCCGAGTCTCTTTCCACATCTCATTCCAGTTCTTTCACAATGGGGTCAACTGCTATACTCACCGAGAATGATGTTACGATCACAGGATTCGAAGTTATTGATTTGAGATTTCCGACAAGCCTAGATGGTGTCGGTTCAGACGCTATGCACGTGGGAACAAATGGGTCACACCCTTACATCCGATTGAAGACCAACCAGGATGATCTGATAGGAGAAGGAATTGTAAGTTGAAGCAAACCTCTTTCCACATAATTTATTCTTATATCCTTCTTATATCTAGGCGTTTAGCAATGGAAGAGGAAGTGAATTGATTTGTACGACACTGGAAATTTTCGCGAAAAGAGTTGTTGGGAAGTCCATGCACGTCTTGACCCGCAATATGGGTAAAACATGGAGATATATGGTATCTGATTCGCAATACCGATGGGTTGGACCCGAAAAGAGTATTACTCATCTTGCCGTGGCAGGTGTGTTGAATGCTGTTTGGGATCTTTGGGGTAAAATCCTTGCCAAACCCGTATGGAAAATCGTTTGTGATATGAAACCGGAACAAGTTGTGGAATGTATCGACTTCCGATATATCACTGACGTGATTACGCCGGAAGAAAGCATTGAGCTTTTAATGCGGACACAAAAAGACAAGGGTTCTCGCTTGCAGGAGGCATTGGAGAACACGGCTGTTCCTGCTTATACTACATCCGCTGGTTGGCTAGCATTCTCGGGCGACAAAATGCGAAAAGTGTTAAAGGAAACTATTGAAGCTGGATATGACACTTTCAAGTTCAAGGTCGGGACCAGCATTGAATCGGACAGAGAAAGACTCTCGGCTGTCAGAGATGTGCTAGGATATGACAAAGGTTACCAGATTATGATTGATGCGAATCAAGTGTGGAGTGTGCCAGAGGCCATCGAGTATATGAAGCACCTGGTCGAATTCAAACCGGTCTTTATCGAGGAGCCTACAAACCCCGATGATGTACTTGGTCATGCCACAATCAGAAAGGCTCTGAAACCTTACGGAGTTGGCGTGGCAACAGGCGAGGCGGCCCAAAACCGCGTTACATTCAAGCAGCTTCTTCAGGCAGAAGCCACAGATGTTTGTCAGATTGATGCAGTGCGACTTGGTAGTGTCAATGAGTGTTTGGTATGTTTTGGAAATCCCGATGCTTCTTCGAGGGAGTTGTCTTCAGAAAGATTCATATTAACTCAATGAAATATAGGCTGTTATGATTATGGCACTGAAGTTCAATGTCCCATGTGTTCCTCATAATGGGGCAATGGGACTAACAGAACTGACCTCTCATTTGAGCACCATTGATTATGTTGCAATTAGTGGGCGAAAATCCATGCTAGAATTTGCGGACAGTCACCGAGAAAGCTTGCGTCATCCTTCAAAGATCGAACGAAAATGCACACTATGTTACACCCCTTGACCCAGGGTATTCGACGGGTTATACCGATGAGGCTTTGGAAAAGTACACCTATCCAAGAGGAAGCTTCTGGGCAAGTGATGTTGGGTTGAAAATCATTGATCAACCTACTGGTGGTGAGCTGTAGCTAAAAACAAGCTTAGATATCTCTTTCTCTTAAGTTACCATCTGAGAGCTGTATTTCGATCTAGACTTTAGAAAGAGACACACATACATAAAAGAAAAAAAAAATCAAATTTCAAGTAGTTTATCTCATAGTCAATATAAGACTAGGACTTGCTGAGAAGGATGGCTTGGTTTATCAAGTCCCTCACAGTCTCCTCAAAAGCACGATATGTGAAACCAAGATCTTTAGAAGCGGTTTCTCCATCCACCCCACAGCCTTTGTCAATAACCTGATCCTCCTGGGCCACCCGATCCTTTAGGTCTGGCAATGCATCTGATATTATCCGTGCAGCAATCCCATAGGAAAAATTTTCAGGAGAGGCTGGGATATATCTCTTACCACCTGCATTGATGGAAATCAGGGCTTCCACATGAGCTGTTGCCAGGTCACGGACATCGATCCAAAATGGCACCCGAGAAACAGGAAGAGGGTTGACACCACTTGCGATCTTCCATAGCATCGCGTTGGATTCATTTAGCTTGCTTACGTGGTCGACGGGGTGTACCACAGGACCGAATGTCATTGGAGGACACAGAGCGACGATGTCGAAATCAGGGCTATGTTCCTGGATGTACTTCCACGCCTCCAGTTCCGCATACTTTTTAGAGCCTCTATAGGCAACAACTGCACTCGTGGTGGGGTCAATAGCCTCTTCATACGTGAGAGGATTCCAATCTGCACCCGTATAAGTAAAATATGGACCTTTGCGATTGATATCGAGTACGGAAGCAAAGGAAGAAGTTACGACGATGCGTCGAATCTGAGGGTTTGTTCTCGCAGCCTCTAGAATTGCAATGGCGCCATTTATTGCAGGAATAATGAGCTCTCGCTCGTTGTTGGTTGTATCATAGGTAAATGGCTATATATGCCGTATGGGTCAGATGTTCATTCAAATGAGAAAATCACTGAAATAGTAAGGGATTGTCAGCTTACACTGGCAGTATGAATTATTCCATCCACCCCTTCAACTGCAGCCACCAAGCCCTCGGGGCTTCGAGTTTCGAAATCACCAATCTGAACGAATTCTAGCAAGTGCGAAAATTGTGGGCGGGCCTTTATCATAAGATCAGCCTTTTGGCGCGACCGTGTTGCTCCTCGGACTCGAATTCCGCGCGAGAGCAAAACATCGACAATATGGGCGCCGATGAAGCCTGTTGCGCCCGTGACCAAAACGAATCTCGACATGCTGCTCTATTGGTTGATAGAATCCGTCTTTGAAAATGTGCGAGACCTTCGATTCAAAGATTATAATTTCATACCGAGCCGTCTACACGCGCCGAATGATGCCTGGCGGGGATCGTTGCCGCCTATCCCCGTGTGGGGAAGATGCACATATGGGGTGACCCCCCGGATTTCTCTCAATTCTTGTCTCCACAAGCGGGGAATTAGCCGTTGTCCCCAGATTGCTGCTCGAAAACCTTCACCTGATCATTCGACCTTGAGCTCCAAGATCCGGGCCATAAAAGCGGTCGTCGCGCACGATTGAAACGCGATCCCTGGCATTGTCTCCTGGAAGCCACCGAAAAAGCATCGCGTCGTCCGGAATTTCCACTTTCCCAAACTCTTTCGTCAATTGTGAATGAACTTCCAAATCGTCCGAATCAAGAGGCTTTTTATTAGTAGCCCCAAGTACTCTAGACAATCTAAGGGACTGAGCAGCTGAACTCGCTTCAACATTATCACCGGGCATGAGCTAGCCTCTCTTTGACAAACGTCTCAATTACAACAGCAAACCGGAAGCAAACATGGGTCTGCTTAACATGTCAGAAGTTCTGCGTGGAACGTGGCTCATCACAGCCATTACCGTCGTAAATGCTTGGTGAGTTAACAAGCTGAATCCTTATTGGAGATTAAAAATAACAAGCAAAGCTCCATGGCCTGGTTTGGGTATGACCAAGGGGTCTTTTCTGGAGTTCTCATCTCTGCAGGTGAGAGATATCTCTAAGGTTTATATGCTTCATTCAGTCAGGGTCTAAAACCTTGACAGATTTCAAAAAGCACTTTCCTGAAACGAATGATTCGAATATATCTGGAATAACTTCAAGTTGCTTCTCGGTAAGCTTCTTTTCAAGCCGGTGGTTACTCCTATTTTGACAAATTCCCGCAGTTGGGTGCGTTCTTCGGTGCCATATTCGCATTTGCCCTAGGAGATCGACTCGGTCGGAAAAAAGCGATCCTTATTGGTCTGACATGTAACACCATTGGGGCCATTCTTCAAGTTGTATCTTGGAGCTTGAGCCAAATGATTGTTGGACGCATAATCAACGGATTCGGCATGGGGTTGACATCATCGACCTGCCCCGTCTACCAGGCTGAGTGCTCCAAGCCTCATGTACGGGGAAAGCTGGTTGTTGTAGGCTCCTTGTCAAACACTGCTGCATTCTGTCTTGCCAATTGGATGAACTTTGGTCTTTACTTCCAGGGTGAAGCTCTTCAGTGGAGATTCCCTTTAGGGTTTCAGCTCATCTTCCCTGTGATAGTCTCGTTAACCATGTTCTTTGTTCCCGAGTCCCCTAGATGGCTCCTGCTAAAGGATAGGCATGAAGAGGCGCTTCAAACACTTGCACGCCTTGAGGGTCCGAAAAAGTCCATTGACGACATGGATGTCAAAGCACAGTTTCTGTCAATACAGTCGGCACTGGAGATGGAAAGAAGAGAGCAAGCACCTTTTATAGACATTCTTACCGGTCGGGACAAAATGAAGAATTTACGGCGATTAATTCTATCATGCGGTACACAATTCATGCAGCAATTCAGCGGTGTGAATGCACTTGGCTACTATCTGCCGACATTATTGGTACAGAGTGTGGGGCTTGGAGAAGAAGAGAGCCGTCTGTTGACAGCCATTAACGGAACGACATATCTCTGCGCTGCATTTTGCTGCCTAATTGTTATTGATCTTTTTGGTCGAAGAAAGTCAGTTTTGAAGATGGTAAATGTGTTTTGGTAATAATGTTGACTGATGTCCTCCAGATTAATGCTATACGGGTCGGTGGGCATGGGCTCCTGCTACTTCATTGCCGCCATGTGTTTGAAAGCTGGGGAGAGTAACCCTCTGAAAAAACAGCTGGTATGTCCAAAGATCTTTGTTACCCCATCCTACTATCAATGCTGAGGAAATCATAGATGGGTAAAGTCACAACCGCTATGTTTTTTTTATATTATTTCATCTATGGTACAAGCTTTGCGAAAGTTCCATGGGTGTACAACTCAGAGGTCAACTCACTTGGCTGGCGCACTAGGGGTGCAGCAGCAGCCACAGGGACAAACTGGATTTGCGGTTTTATTGTGACACAATTTACAAGCGTCGGGGTTAAGAACCTACACTGGCGCTTCTACCTGAGTAAGTTCAAAAATCCTCTCTCGTTACCAAAATGCTAATAAAAAAGTTTTTGCTGTTATCTCCTGGGCCTTTTTTCCTACTGTCTTTCTATTTTATCCAGAAACCTCGCGCCGTACCCTGGAGGATATGGACGAAATCTTCATTCGGAATCCGTCGTTAGTAGTATGTGGAAATCGCCAGCTCACACAGCGGGAGAGACCAGAGGAGTTTGCCGAGGCAGAGAGGCAGAGAATTGCAGGTGAAGTTGAGAATGGAAAGGATGGTTTTTCGATTTCGACAACTACCCATCATGAACAGGTCTGAATGGCTCGAAGGGAACAAAGTTCAAAACACAGATTCACGTGATCCTGATAGTGTCTGTATGCAGAATCCATATTGTGATACAATACAGTATGTTCTACTATCGTGAATTTAGTTCGAATTTAGTGTGAAGCAAAGGCTGGATGAATAAAGATTTTTGGATCGAGACTCGGTGGCCTGCATATTCTCAATTACCTTGATAACTTGAGTTGCACTAGAGCTCAGATACGCCTAGTAGGATTAGAAAAATCAAGTTGTAGATTAAATTCTTTTTTCTCAAGAAAATGACAATGCTAGTAGTCTCACGACTGGCACATTTGATTAAGCGAAACGGAAGACAGCGTTATGCGACACTACTTCGCATACGCGATAGAAGCTTGTGCTTCCTTTGCAGCTCATCCAGGATATTGATCACCGCCTCCAAACTCGAAAATGCCCATGGTCGAATATTTCCCAGAGCCTGTTCCTGCAACTCTGCGATATCGGCAACAAAGCCTTGAAGAATTGGACTCATAGAGGCTAATGTTAGAACAACAATGGCACCCAGTGATCTATGTATTGTAAGTGAGACGGTTAGGGTATTTCTGAGCCAGAAGTTACGTACGATATTGAAAAGGTCCAGGTGTACTGGCTTGGGCCGGCTAATACCGGGGTCGTGCTGTGAATATAGCTTCGGCAGCTTTCAATGCAGATACGAGCCTTCTCGATAGTTTCACCTGAAGGTAAGCTTCCAGGATTGCTGATTACCTGTAGAAGAAAGGGTCGGTATAGAATATGGCGAGCTGCAAAGTATCTAATTCGTAGTATGGCTTGGCGATCACTAGAGGTTATTGCTATAGACTCAGGCTCGAGATTTGGGCGCGCTGCCTCGGGTATGGACGAATGCCAAAGCTCAAGCTGAGAGTGCAGCTCATCGCAAAATGATTGTAGAGCCACATTATCGACGGGAGAAAGGTCATTGCGCACGGTCAGCGTAGTGGATGAAAACGCTGAAGGGTTTTTACCACTTTGATAAAGCAGGTTGTGAATACGATTCAGTAGTTTTCGCACCGAAATTTCAGCTAGAAAGCTAGTTGATTGGATTATACCGAGATCCGTGCAAGCTGGGAGGCTAATGGTGTCGGTTAACTGCTGAAGTCCACTTCGTGGTAGTTCAAGTTCAGCGATTCGGTCACATTCGACCAAAAAACAGGACCAGAAAAGCCGGATGATAGACTCTCTTTCCCGAGGCGTTCTCTGATATGAAGCGTGTCTGCGTGGAGTTTAGTATTATATTCCTTGAAGATAATAAGGTCTCATACCTAGAGAGTTGGAGTTGGATGATTGTTGCAGCAGAATACACCATCCGCCAACTTCGAAGTGGGCGAACAATGTACGCGTAATATATGCTGGACAGAACGAGTGCTTGTGGTAATGATAAATTGAATGAGAATGACCAAGATGAATGATAGAGAAGAGTAGGCATAGCATGTCTTATAAATCGAATGCCAGGTGGCGATGTCTTTAGAGAAGGAATATCTGCTTCTGTCATGGCGGCTTCTCCAATAGCCAATACGACCATGCATAAGGCGGACTCAATGCTAGAATCCGGACCCTTCTTGATAAAGCGGCTGTAGATTCCACGAAAATCGCTTTCATCTAGTAATGGGTGATGTTGGTGTGCAGATGAGAAAAAAAAATTGACCAATTCTGCGCCATACTTCTCATCAATCCGCCATGGCTGCTGTGGGGCTGGTGCGTTACTCCATTCTGTCTCAAAAGGTAGTTGCTCGGAAGACTCCAAACGGAAAAATAAATCTGGCGGATAGTCTCCAACAAGTGATTTCACCTGCGGAAGACTCAAAAGATAGCTCGACGATGTTTTATGTTCGGGCGGAATCGACAAGGGCGGAGTGTGCATATCTGGATTGTGTTGAATATCTGCAAATCCGAGAGAGGGTGACGTAAAAGTATTTGATGAAATTTCTGCGATGGCCCCGGTTGTATTGTGGAGTGATGATTCCATGAAAATTTCCGAAGGAGAGAATTCATTTCCTTTTGGAAAATTTGAGATCAAGTCTGTTTGATCTTTCAGCATTGTCTCGATATCGTGCAATTTGCCCATGATTTCTCTCGTGCCACCAGTGGTGTCAATCCTTGTTGCTGTGAGATAGAGATCCATAAAGTTACAAAGAAAGTGAGACAAACCTCTGTGAAGGAGCATCGACATAGTGGCATTCTATTTCCATTTCTACGCAATGTGAACATGAAGGCTTTTGAGCGTCGCATCGCCGTTTGCTATTCTTGCGTTAATTCGAGAAGATATGAATACAACTTCAGAAGCTTACCGACTGCGACAAAAGATGCAGGCAAGAGGTACTCTCTTTCTAGTGAAACTCATCATGGAAGATCAGATGGGATAATCGGGGTACGAGGAGCAGGGAGTGGAGGACGCGAGGTGATGTCGGGGTTACCCCGTGGGGTCCCGCACTTTGCACGTGACTGTATGATAGATTTGGATAGAGCTAAGACTGGCTGTTTTTGTTTTCATTTCGTATGTGCCCATTCATTATTATGTTCAAGAATAGCATATAAGACATATAAGAAGCCAAAAAAGAGGTTATGAGCTAGGAACAAACCCCCTCGATGATCACTTTGATCACACTTTCTTTTCCTTGTCGAACAAGTTCGAAAGCTTCTTCTGCTTTTTCAAATTTAAAGCGGTCTGTGATCAGTCGCTTTACATCGATTTTTCCAGATGAGATGAGGTCTACAGCAGTTGGATAGCATCCGACTGTATACCGAATTGAGCCTCGAATATGTAAGTCGCGAATGCAGGCAGTCGTAATTGGAAACACCACATTCTGATTCTCGGTCAATTCCTTACTTTTATTGCAGAAAATTGCTAGAGACTTACCTCACGACCCATACCAGCTTGGACGTATGTTCCACCTTTCTTTGTCAAATGTATTCCCGTTTGAATACAGGCCTGTGCTCCAGTCGCCTCCAGCACCACGTCAGGACCTTCACCCAGACAAAACCTCTCCTTGATGATGCGGGCAACTTCTTCACTCCAAGCTGTCTCATCGGTATCGTTAGGTCTGACAGGAGGAACAAATATGTCGTCTGCGCCGAATGTGCGCGCAAACTCCGCCCGGGACCGGCTTATATCCACACCAATTACCTTCTTCGCGGAGTATGCCTTGCTCACAGCTTGACAAAGCAGCCCTATAGGCCCACATCCAAAAACCACAACTGTCTGATTTGGACGTACATTGCCAACTTTAGTGACCTGGACAGCAACTGCGACAGGCTCTACCAAAGCTCCTTCTTCCAAGTTCATATTCTCTGGGAGAGGATAGCAGTAGTCTGCTTGAGTAATGTAGTACTTAGAGAGCGTGCCGTCATGCGGTGGTGTGGCAGCAAATACGGTATCCGGACACAGATTATACGATCCACTCCGACAGTAATCGCAGCTGAAATAGTGTTAGCCATATAAATGGGAGCTGTTCACATTGCTGCGCCTGGGGCTAAACATACTGTCTGCATGGCACACCGGGTTCAATTGCTACTCGGTCGCCGATCTTGAGGTTTTTCACAGCAGATCCAACTTCAACAACTGTACCAGAGCTCTCGTGACCGAGGACAATAGGTGAGTTGAGAATGAAATCTAGAGAACAGAGAGTAAGTTTCGGTCAGTGTTGAGTGGCTTCGCTATTGAATCTGGCCCACCTCCGATGCGTCCTCGTTGCCAGTAGTGGACGTCGCTCCCACAAATACCCGTCTGTGCAACGTGAACACGGACATCCCAAGGATCCTTCAAAGGCGGAATCTCGCGATCCTCCAGGACGACATCTTGGACGGCTCGAAGAACGAAGGACCTGTTTTTCTCCCGACTAGTCATGTTCTTTGCAAAGAAAATTAATGTGTGGTACCTGGGCAGATAAAGGTTTGCTTTTAGTTAAAGCTCGTGAAACACAACTTTGAAGATTACTATAGGTAGAAAATGACTGTATCAGGCTGCGAGTGTTGTATTTCAATCCCCGCACGACGGAGCCCCCACTCCGTCGCCGGATAGCCACCCCGCAGCATGTGATGGAATAGTGTAATAAGTTAGTTCCTCAGATTCTCTAGGTATCTTGATTCGGGGTAGTGACGATCTGTGCAAGATATTGAGATGGAAGAGAAGGATATGTAGTATTGGAAGCTCGAGAAACGAGTTAGTACGAACCCGCTATACCGACTCTTGGCTATGGATCTCTCGAATAAACAATTTTATGTCCTCGTGGAGCCCGACTTCTGATCTCATTTAATCCGTCAAGAACTCCGTGTAAACCTCCATTTCGTGTGAGAACGGGATGTGGCTGGATCTTGCGCCTTGCAACTAAATCCTCAGCGATGCCGCGCCACTTTTTGGCGAATTGCCCCTGAGCCACGTCGGCAGCAAATTTCATACCTGGGAACTCAAACCGCTCACCCGCCATAGAGTAGGCGAAAGCTGTAGTCGCGACCGCGGTTTTCTCCGGTCGCGATGCCTTGAAGGATTTTGGCAAGGGTGCTTTTATACTGTGGTAATGCCCACCGGTCGGAGCAAGTACCTTGCTGCAGAATATGCTCGACTCTTCGCTACCAATGCAATCTACTATATAGGTGATCGATGATCCGATCTCATTGACCCTTTCATAGCAGTCTGGTAGACCATAGTCGAACCATTCATCAGAACCACGGGACTTGACAAGCTCCTTATTGTGAGCGGAACAAGTTGCAAACACGCGGCATCCAGAACTAAAGCTCCGTGCATCAGAGAAACAGTTAGATAAAGGAAATGATTCGAAAGAGTCATTGTTATACTTACAGCTTGGCTAATTGAATGGCAATTGTGCCCGTGAGGGAGCTGCTTCCATAAACCAGTAGCGTTGGCCCAGAGTTGACTGGGATTTCTGGAGATGGTAGAGGCAAATTCAGGACCCAGTAGAGTGCCTGTCCAATGGTTGCGAGACCAACCCCCAAAGAAGCAGCCTCTTGGAAGCTAAGAAATTCTGGCTTGTGCATGGTGAGACTTTCTTTGGATGTAACGATATCCGCAAACGCGCCATCTTCGGGCTCGACGGAATTGCCTATGGGAAGCTTCTGTCTCAGCATGCAATTGATTGAAGACGGCATCGGGGCACCTATGTCCTATATACCACCGTGGCATAGCCCGTATACGTAGTCTCCAGGTTTGAATTCTGTCACATTTTCTCCGACTTCTAGAACCACTCCAGACCAGTCACAGCCAACAATTGAACCTGAACCGCCTAGTACGTCGATCTGATGATTATCGGCCGCGTTCAGTGCAAAGGCTTTGGTTTCGGCGATAATATAGTCTGAACGAGAGCGGGGAAAAGTGACCTTTGACTGAATTTCCGCGATTCCAGAACTCACAATGCGGATTGCAGTTCGTTTCTGAGCGGTAGACATGTTCTTGGCTGGGGAGGCCTGCACGGCTGAAGAGAGTGGTGGCATGAATTTTAAGTAGGTATTTTGTAGAATAGCGAATGAAGGATCTCGCGAATTATTCATTGCTTAGAAATGGGATTTGAGATGACAAAAGAGCCTCGTGATGCTGACTGAATTGGATCACCAACAGTAAACAGGACGTGATGATTGGATGGGCTCCAATCAACGCAGATTGAGCGAGTGGGGGCGAACAGTGGGAACTGCTCCACCGTCTTTCTACCATCCTGGCCCTCATGGCCGAGCATCAAAATGACTCTAGAATCAAAAAAGATAGAGACCCAGAGCTGCGATAAACAGAGGAGATATCGCGCTAGTCGACCGAAGGTGCGGACGGGCTGTGTGGTATGTAAAAGCAGACACAAAAAATGCGACGAAGGACGTCCATTCTGTTCGATGTGCACTAGCACTGGTCGCCAATGCGAATATCGGGAAACCCCTGACCGTCGAACTCGAGTCTCACGCATTGTTCCTGTCTTTCACGGTGATTATCACCCAATGAGTCTCTTGTAAGTCAAAGGGTCTCCTGTTCCATGTTCCCCACTCGTCCCTGGAGGACTAGTGGACTTGATGTCTGAGGAACGATGGTATCTGACTTATTTTGAAAAAGTCACATCATTGCAGTGCTCATCTTACTTCTATGACGAATTTTGGGAAAGGCTAGTGCATCAGGCCAGCGAGACTCAACCTGCAGTCCGTCACGCCGCCATCAGCATGGGAGCTTTCAACTGGTAATTCACACAGCTGCCTGTAGACATAGATTGAGTGTATCTAAATTTGTATAGAGATTACATACTAATCTGGATCCAGAAGGGCCCATGGTTCATTTAACGAAAAGGGCGGTCCATTTAGCAGCCCTCGCGATGGCTTCACTCTGTGCGAATTCACCCCGACCGAGGGAACATAAGAGGACAAATACCCCTCCAGAAGATATCCTAGGATACTATCTTACACGACGCAGTCAAATCTCCCTTCATAGATCTTAGAAAGTGTATTTGTGTTTGGAGTGTATGCGGCGAGACTAACCTCATTGGGAGATTTTCCCGCGGCGAAAGATTCCCCGCGTTTTTGCCCCAGCGGGGTAAGCGTTGGCCATGTCGAATTCAAGGGGAGCATGTTACCACCTCGCTGTGAATATCTCTGGAAGAAGAGTCGAGTGAGTGATATGTCGGATACACCATTGGCCAAAGCGCCTTGCTCAAACTGCCGAGGTAAGGATTCTAGAGCCTGCGATTCGTGCATGGTAGTCGTGACTAATTAGTGACTTGCAGCCCGCCACCAGAGATGTGATAAGCGTCTCCCAGTTTGTAATCGATGCGAAGCAAAGGGCCTAACTTGCAAGCCCGTGCAGAAAAAGGCCGTCTTCCGACATGGATCGACCGCCAATTTTGACACGAGCTTTACCCAGGGCCAAATATGGGTCAACAGCAAGCCAAAGACATGGCGGCCGCCGAAGCAGGCGTTGAGCTCTTTAGACCGGCAGATCAATTCAGATACTGCGGCCTTTTCACATGAGGAGCTAGCAGATAACACTTCCCCGACTGCATCTGTCTCAGTGGAGCATTTTCAAGAGAGCCCCTCAGCCCCTATTCGAGCGGTTCCAAGAGAGTCGTCGGCTGAAGCCAATGAAGTGCAGGTAGATGAATACCACAACATTCATTCAGAGAATAGGCAAAGTGAAAGTTGTCATCAACATCACTCATCTTTGACCTTGTCATCTCCGGCATCATGGTCCAGAAGCCCCCAGAACGCACGTTTACCTCCTAGTGGAAGCGATCGCCACTACACGGACCCCAGCACATACACTAGCTTACAGTACTGGGAAACTGAGACAGATGCTGATTATTCTATATCTCCATCTTCAACCACTGATCTTGCTACTACCTCATCTGAAAGTGTCCAAGAGTCATGTCTAATGCGATACTTCATTGAAGAGTTGTCTCCATGGGTATGAAGCCTTTGTGTCCACCGAAGATTCTCACGGCTGACGAAACCCAGTTCGATCATTGTGATGAGCTGAGGCAATTTCAATTAATCGTTCCCCAGCGCGCACGGCATTGCCCAACTCTCAAAAACGCTATTTGCGCGGTTTCCTCGCGGCGTCTCTGCCGACTACCCAAGTATTCGACTTCCAAAGGAATACTATATCGTGGACAGCTGCTACCTCGCTTGAAGAAATCAAGCGCACTGGAATATATGCTCAAATGCATTCCGGATCTTGTTCAATTCCCCGAGATTCGAGATCCAGTGCAGCAAGAGAACATCATGGCCGCCACTGTGATTTTACGACAATATGAGGAGATGGACGAAGAAATGGATGAAAATGTGATAGATACAGATTATTATGATGACAGACGTGTCAGCTTCTTGGCCATCACGCAAACTATCATTGATTCGATGATCGAGTCCCCTTTGGAAAATTCTTTAGCAACAGCTGCATACTGGATTGTCATAAGACAAGAGATCTATTATGCATTTTCGAGAGAGAGTATCCCACACATGAGATTCGATACCAATCGTTGGCGGAACACGTCCATAGCGAACAGCATTATAATGTTCGCTGGCGAGGTTGCCACTTGGTGTTGGGGACAAAAGAACCCCGGGGAATGGAGTGAGAATAATCCATTCCATATAGAAGATGATTGTCACTAACCTATCCTCAAAAGCACAACTCAAGACTCGAGAGCAACAGCTCACTAATGACTGCATGGGTGAGATTGAGCCAATTCTTGAACTCGGCCCAGATCGTGCAAAAGGGAAAATATTTCCGACCGTATGGTACAGCTTTGATGCTCAGGTAACTGCCATTCAGCACTTTCGATTAGCGCAGATGATTCTGATCGCAGAGAGTCCATACCTGGAGTAAGTCAATAGGAGCTCTTATCATATTATCCTATACTTATTCCATTTAGCAAAGCAAGCCGAGCGACACATCGTAAAGCTGAGGCTCAAGTTCGGTCCATTGTTTTGAACCTTTGCGGCATTGCCTTGGGCCACCTTCGAATTCAGCCTGCATTGGTCAACGCCGTAATTGCAGTTACACTCTATGGAGAATACTTCACTGATCCGGAGGAGCGCAATGCTTTACTTGGAATCATAAATCGGACAAAAGAGCTACATGCATGGCCGATGAGAAAGCCATACCAAACCCTGAAACGGCGATGGGAAGCAGTAGATAATGCTGAGCTATGATATCGTGTCTTCTGAGAAGGCGAAAAAGCTCCGGCTCAAGTATAGATAGCAATACTCAGGGAAATAAGGCATATATATAAAGGGCCTACTAGACAAGGACATAATTATAAGTTCCATTCAAAATTCGTCATGCATCTAGGTGGGACTGAATAATGTCCTGATAGTGCTTTACGTGATCTATCGACAGGTATATCCGCCGTCTACAATTATATCGCAACCCGTTGTGTAGGTGCTCGCATCACTTGAGAGGTAAAGATATACCCCCTTGAGCTCGCGAGGATCACCATCCCGCTTCAAAGGAGTAAGATTATACCATTCCTCCTTCATCTCAAAAGGGCAATCTTTGCTGATAGGTGTGTCGATGTAGCCAGGACTAACAGAATTGACACGGGCGAAAGCAGCCCACTCTACGGCCAATGATTTAGCCAGATGGATGATACCCGCCTTGCAAGCATTGTAACAGGCCTAAAAGGTTGTCAGAGCTTCTTCGTGGACTATATCAGGGATGTGATCTGGTTTACCTGCTGTTGGGGAACGTTCGCTGCATGACCAGACATGGAGGCAGTGAAAATAAGATTCCCATGTCCCTGTCTAAGGAAGACCTCTCCAGCAACACGAGCACAATAGTATGCGCCGGAAAAGTCAACATCTACCACCCGTTGCCAATCTTCTAACTTATCATCCAATGCGCCTGCCTTTGAAGGAATTCCAGCATTTGCGATCATAATATCGAGTCGGCCGAAATCGCGCACCACAGCGTTGGTTGCAGATTGAACCTACTCAACCACACGTTAATTTCAACTGGGTTGCTTTTTTTTCGAGCACAAGGACTTCATACATTTTCAAAATTCTGCACTGAGCACTTATACGCCTTCGCCTTTATTCCGAAGTCCTTCTCCAACTCCAAGGCCAACTTATCGGCATGAGAAGAACCGTGGTACCAGAGAGCTATGTTGGCCCCGGCCTCTGCTAAGCCACGAGCGACCTGGTATCCAATCCCACCGGCGCCGCCAGTGATGATGACGACCTTTTTATCCAGTCGAAACATTTGGAAAATACTATCCGGGAGCACCGGGTTTGGACGACGAATACTTTGAGAACCCATTTTCTGTGTTCCTCGAGTGTGGGGGAAGAGATATGGGACGAGTTGAGCCCTTGATTTTTGTTCAAAGATCAATTGAAGGGCCTGCGACCTCATATATTTTCAAGGCAAGGACCTTGGTATCCGCATTGTGTTGCTAGCTGTCCCACTCATGAGCCGATTCCACCTGCAAAGCCGCTCTTTGGTCCCAAGATGCACTCTTCATACCATGGCATTTCTTGTTAACCGGTGATATCGCCCCAAACTCTCGGACAGCCCTCTCCGCCGACGGAAGTGGACCTCCGTTTCCTCCTCCGCAAACCAGAAACCGCCATGGAGCAACCCCACGGGGGAGAAGCGTGGGGTCCAAGTGGGTCCAAGAAACATGCGATGCCATCCCGTCACTTCTTGCCATTCTTTGTTAGGATATTAGGTTTACTGGCGGTGGGTATATTACTCCTGGGCCGCCGGGTCATGGACGTACATCTCCGATGAGATTTCTCACATCATTTTACAGCTTCGGACAACGATGAGAGATCAGGATATTGTCGGCGAGGCCTTGGCCTCTGTTTTGCCTCAGCATGATCACCCCTGGTTTCGTGTCCCACATCTCTTGCAACTCAATCTGATCCTACTCGTCCCTCTTCTTTCGTCTGCGGTAGCTGGATATGATGGTGAGATTTTGACATTTCTTTCTGTGTGCTGTACAGAATACTGACAAAGTCGAATTGCTCTAGGGTCTTTGATGAACGGATTACAATCAATTAATGAGTGGAAGGGCTACTTCGGTAACCCGAATGGTTCGATACTCGGTATTGTCAACGCTGCGCAGTCCATCGGGAGTGTTATTTCATTGCCTTTAGTTGGCATTCTGTCAGATAGAATCGGACGGCGTTGGACCCTACTGTCCGGTGCAATCGTGATCGTCGTTGCCTCGATTATCCAAGCTGCTTCGGTACAGTATGGTATGTTCGTGTTCTCTCGTGTGCTGGTGGGAGTTGGTTCTATGCTGGTCACACAGCCATCGCCCATGCTCATCACAGAGCTGGCTTACCCAACCCATCGAGGAAAATATACAAGCGCGTTCTGGACCTTTTACTACCTGGGAGCTATATTGGCTTCATGGGCCTCATATGGTACACAAAAGCACTTGAGTGGGTCAGACTGGAGCTGGAGAGTGCCTTCAATTATCCAGGCTGGGTTTCCTGTCGTCCAAATCATATTCTGGTCCTTCGTACCTGAGTCTCCAAGGTATTCATTGACCATTGGGAGAAATGATGGCTACGCTACCTCAACTGACTCATATATTCAGATGGCTCATTGCAAAGGGCAGAAAGAAGGAAGCTGAGGATCTTTTGGCACGATTTCATACTGCCGGTGATACATCGCATCCTCTTGTCCGATTCGAAATGAGCGAGATCGCACATACAATTGAGATGGAGAGCCGAGCTTCTGAAACTAAGTGGTCGACACTTGTCAAGACTCCTGGAAATCGCAAACGTACATTGATTGCTATTTGCATCGGCGTATTTGCCCAGTGGAATGTAAGTTCACTATGGGCTAACATAGCTCATAAAACATGTTTCCAATGGAGACGCTAACATAATTCAGGGTGTTGCGGTTGTATCCTACTATCTCACGCTTGTGCTAGATACTGTCGGCATTAAAGACTCGGACACACAGACTCTCATAAACGGTCTTCTCCAAGTGTTTAACTTTATTATCGCCGGTAGCGCAGCTCTTCTGGTCGATCGACTCGGGCGCCGAACCTTGTTCTTATGGTCTGCAGTGGGCATGCTAGTATCTTTTATCATCTGGACTGCATGCTCGGCCGTATTTGATATTACAAATGCCGGTGCTCTGGGCAAGACGGTGATTGCGTTCGTCTTTATTTTCTACTTCCACTACGATATTGCCTACACACCACTGTTGTTGGGCTACCCGACCGAGATATTTCCATATTCCATCCGCAGTAAGGGACTGACTGTGGAGCTGATGAGTGTCTACAGCTCCTTGATTGTACTCGCTTTTGTCAATCCAATTGCGCTGGATAATATTGGTTGGCACTATTATATCTTTTACTGTTGCTTCGACGTTGTTGTGCTCGTCGTGACTTGGTTCTTGTTTCCCGAAACAAAAGGTCATTCCCTGGAAGAGATCGCGGAAGTTTTCGATGGGCCATCTGCTGCGACGAGCAGTTCAATTTTTTATAAACAGAATGACTTCGATGAGAAGGGAAAGTCTAGTACGGAGCATGCAGAAAACGTCGCATAACTCGATTTTACTTTACTGCCCGGACTAACTTTTGCTTGAGCGATGAGTTAGCTATTTGTCATATTTAATTTCACAATTTTGTGTTCTCTGAATAGTATCACCTGCGACAAATAACTAGCCTTGATGAATATAGTCTCAACCCTTGTTTAAATTTGACCTAGTGGATGTCTCCTCATTATAATTTATCTTTTGGTGAATAAGAATAAGAATAGTCGAAAGAATCCAGGGATTCTAACATAGACCACATTTATACCCCACGTTAATTAAAGCCTGGGGGTACTGCATCGGCAACCCAGCTACGGAAGAGGCTGTCACCGCGATCAGCCCACCTCCAGGATGATCAGCCATCTTAACACCAATTCCCCTGCAATCAAAGTGGAGCTTTGAAATCGAACTAAAAACCGGTAATGGAGTACATGAAGGGGCGGACAGGATGTCCGTGGCGGAGTGCGCTGTCCGGCGGGGAAGGGTGAGTGTTGTCCGCTGCAGTATGAGATAATCACTTCAAGGTTTAAATTAATTTGTTTGATTTTGTCTCGTTTGAACAATCAACTTTCAAGTCAACAAAATGGTCCTCACCCAGCCTGCAAACCAACACGTCTCCAAAGCGTTCGACCTCTCCGGTAAAGTAGCCATCGTTACTGGTGGTGCCCGGGGAATAGGTCTCGAAGTTTCTCGCGGTCTGGCCGAGGCTGGCGCAAATGTATGTTGTGTTAGAAACTCGAAAACAACCTCATCTACCGTCACCACGGCCTCTGATAACTAAAATACTGGGACCAGGTGGCTATAATCTATAATTCGTCCAAGACAGCCGACGCCACCGCTGCCGAGATCGCATCAACCAACAATGTCAAAGTAGCTGCGTATCAGTCCGATGTAACTATCCAAGCCAGTATCGAGGCCGCTGTGCAACAGGTTGTGAAGGACTTTGGTAAGGTCGATATCATGATTGCTAACTCTGGCATTGCATCTTGTGTTGCGGCCGAGGATTATACCGCCGACCAATGGAGTGACATTATGAAGGTGAATCTTGACGGTGCCTTCTACTCGGCACAGGCAGCTGCTCGTGTTTTCAAAGAGCAAGGGTTTGGAAATGTTGTTTTTACAGCAAGCGTGAGCGCAACGCTAGTCAATGTTCCTCAGAAACAAGCTGCCGTGAGTTATTCCTAAGGAATCTGATCGCGAGAATGTCTCACTAATATGTTGCTTAGTATAACGCTTCCAAGGCTGGTGTTGTTCAGCTTGCCAAATGTCTCGCTGTTGAGTGGGTCGACTTTGCGCGTGTGAATTGCATTTCACCAGGTTTCATCGCAACCGACATACTCGATATCCACCCCCTTGAGTGGCGTGAGAAATGGCTCAGTATGATCCCTGCTAATCGCATGGCGCAGACATACGAGCTCAAAGGAGTCAGTATATCAGAAACAGATATTTTAAGGTCTTCTACTAAACAACACACAGGCATACGTCTTTTGCGCATCCGATGCCTCATCATATATGACGGGTTCTAATATCGTGATCGACGGGGGGTATACACTACCTTAGACGTAGATATATTCAATTAATCAGACCAAAACAAGGATAAAACGGCATCTCAATTTCCTGGGCGTAGATTATCATGAGTTTGGAGCTCTATTCACAAATACAGAGGCCCGAGGCAGGTCTCATCCCATGGCCATATATCATTCAAACCCTGGAATTTGGTTCATAAAATCGGTGATTGTTGAGGCTTGGCTGTAGGATAGGTTAGTTGGTGCCTGGATTCAGCGTGATATGTACGTGATAAATCACTTACAGAGATGTATCGAAGCCATCCATGTGTGTGATATCAAGATTTGGCCACATAAGTGGGTAGAGGTTAGCAATCTGTGTCTGTGGAGACTCCTCAGTCGGAACCCCCCATCCATCGAGTGAGTAATTCAGATATTGGCCACAAACTGAACGAATTTTCTCCAGGAAGAGAGAGGCCGATTCAATAATCTGAGACATTGACTCGATTGTTCGCATGGCTTGAGTAATCTGCTCACGCCATTCATCGGCAGCTGCACATTGCGGATCATTGCGTAAGCAGTAGATGGGAATAAGTACGGCCTGAAACAGAAAGTACAGCCCGTACCAACAAGCCATCGTGTTCTTATGCTCATTTAACCAGTAGACCGAGATCAGTTGCACAGACTCACGTGCTGCCTGCAGGCACCTCTCGATGGCAATGTCCTCGTGGTAATTGAGTTCTTCGCCATTGGTAGCAATTTGACCACGTCGTGACATCACACGTCGGATAAGAATTGGGCGATACATGAGGGTTCGGAAGTTTCGATATCGCCATCGCAAGATAGAATGGCAGAGCCTGAATGTCACATCTTGAGTGGTGTCTTCTTGGAAATGAGGAGGTAGGGATGATAGCCAATGTGAAATCAATCGGTCATCCGCTTCTATCAGCTCTGATGCAGACGGAAAAGACGTGGAAATCATCTTCGAGTATATCTCACTTGTTGATATATGAAATGCTACCTGGGCTCTCATGTGTGTATATATCGTTGTCTTTGTGGCAAGATGTGGTGTTTGCCGTGTCCCCTGTGTGATGGCCTTTATCAAGAGCAAAAGGTTAGTACAATGCTATGATAGGTAAGTAGTCAGAGGGGCCTCACGGTATCGTGTACATCCATTGGCAGTTCCGCATCAACACCATTGGAAGGGAAGTCGAGTGGTCGTGAAAAAGTGATGATAGCACCGACGTCAAATATGTAGAGACAGTGCCAGATTCGGCGCCGCATTTCCCTTTCGAAAAGATTCATTGTCGGTGATTGTATCTCCTTGTGGAGGCCTATGGCCATTGCAGTACGCCTAGCTAGACCCATGTAGTGATAGCCCGAGTTTGGCTTGTTCCGCTTTTGCATGTAGTTCGAGATGAGAGTCAAAGCTTGCACAAGATGAGTGTTACCAGTCTCTAGCATGTCAAACGACATGCGTGCTTTCGCGGCCTCGAAAAGACCCACGTCTTCCTGTGAAGGTTGCGTCGATGCAGTGAAAGCACCCACGGCAGCCACTACAAACAGCAGTACCTCCCAGGCCTTTGCTTTCGGTCGTGGAAGGACATGCATAAACTGGGCTCGAAAGGTGGCCTCGTGAACGATGGGATATGATTTGTGGAAGACGTCAAAGTACTGTTTGACGAAAGGTTCAAGCTCGCAGAGAGAGTCTGATGAGTACGAAATGTCCAAGGCTGGGACGTTTGACGGCTCGATATTTTGGCCTGGTGAGATTTGATCTTCTGATCCGTTGGGATTTGGGTCAGTAACCCGCAGTAATGCAGCGCCAGACGCAACCCCTAGTCGTCAATTAGAAGAAAATCAAGCTGCAAAAGTGGAAGTTTCTTACCAAGATAACCGCCGCCATTTGGATCACTTGTCAAACTGGCCATACCATCGACGAATCTGTTGCTGTTTGCCCGGCCAGCTCGTTCATCCCATTCCCAGTTGCCGGACAAAGGAGAGGATTCAAGAGGCATGTTGCTTTGACCGATCGATCTCTTTCTAGCGTGTTCTCTCACTTCAGGTTCCAGTGGAGCTCGTGTCATGCCGACAGGGCTAGCAACCTGCGAGCTATGGAGATGACGTGGTTGGTTGGTCGCTGTCCTTGTGTGAAGAGGAGAGTGGGACATGTCGATGGAGCGACTGCGTTGTCTAGATTCCTGGCACGACTCAGAGAGACTGAGGTCTAAATAAATGTTTGAATCACCAGGAGCTGGCAGGTGTTGCTGAAGATTGAGAAGTGCATTCTCCAACTCCGTCACGTAGCGACGGGTCAGAGGGCGACTCTTAGCTCCGTATTCGCACGTACGGTTCTTTCTCATGCACAGCGTGCACTTGGGAGTTCCACGGTCGCACTTGATGGAATCAAAGTCAGTGTATGTCATGATGTGAGAGATGAGGGTGATGCATCTCACCTTTGATTTCCTTCGACGACACTCTTTACACGACAACTCCGGGATTGCGCGGCGGTCGGGATCATATGATCCAGTCCGCCGAGTGAGACTGGCTGGTTCTGGCGAGGACATGACAGTATTCTGTGTATCCACATCCCCCCTCATATCCTGGTTCACGATCGGTGGGGGTTGTGAAGTGATACTCACATCGTTGCTGGGGGTCGACGGAGGATCTCCGATCGACACCTCATTTTCTAGGCAGAACACCCTTTGGAAGGATACAAGGAAAGGGTCTGCCATTAGGACGAAAAGACTGCAGATCAACGAAAGTAAAAGATGATGAAGATAGCTCACTGGGGAACAAGAAGTCGGTGGGGTGAGTAGAAGTGAAAGTGGAAGAGCAAGAAGGAAGAGTGGTGGATGCCTACTAGAGTAGTTAACTAAGTGGTCCAACTTGGAGGGTCGATGGAAACAAGACACAACTTAAGACAACTGGACAGAAAAAGGATATTCAAGTGCTGGAATACTACCAGGGAATTAAAATGCAGATATTAAATAATATTCGTGTATGGCTATCGAACAAGGTCTCACACTATAAACATTGCTTGATCGACCAGCATCACCCATTGAGCTTCGCTCGGGTGGAGGTGAAGCTCAAGCATGATAGTTGCTGATACTAGGGGGAAGATCCTCCATCTTAGTGCCCCAGCCACTCTCTTCGGATCCCAAAGTCAGTTCCAGGACTCCTCCTTCGGTCCAGAAGTCGTGCGTCACCCAGTTCTTCGTCCATTCCTTGCCATTCAGCTTGGCGCTCTGAATATAGATGGAATTGTAGCTGGGGTCAAAGTTGACATTGCGAATAGTCGCTATTTTGCCTGTGATTCCGTTGCGAATGCTCACTTCCTTGAAATACGGGGGCGTAATCAGATAGACGTCCTGGCCTGGAACTGGCCAGAGACCCATCATGCTCAGAGCCACATATGATCCCATCGCTCCACTATCATCGTTACCCGCAATACCAGCGACAGTGGTGTTAAATTGCGAGGGGATGTAGAAGTGGTTGTACTTGGCGGACAGACCGGGCCTTCCAGCGTAATGGAACTGGTAGACCGGTAGGAATGCCTGCTCATCGCCTACATAGAGAAGGCCAGACTCATGGAAGTAAGTCAGGCGCTTCGCAAATTCCTCAGCACCACCAAGAGTCTGAACGAGGGATCCCATGTCATGAGGCGCATAGCTGTGGACAAAAAGAGTTAGCGGTTTCCGTCCTTTTCTCTCGTTGATGATGCAAAGATGCCACCTACAAAGTATAGAGCCAAGCACTTCCCTCGTACGTCTCGTGGCCGTCAGGGTTGAGATAGCAGGAGGTGAAGTTGAGCAAAGGGCTGCAAAAGATTGGATCCTGGTATCCCCATGTCCCGTTTGTGTAGCGAGGTTGCAGGAAGCCGGTAAAGTTGGTGTCGGCGCCCTGGATGCTAGACTTTTGGTCCGCTTTGTACATGTTCACCCAGTTTCCGGAGCGTCCAAGGTACTTCTCATAATCTTCCTTGTGGCCCATGCCGAGAGCCATCTCAGCAATGCAGAAATCATTGTATGCGTACTCGACCGTGCGAGAGATACTCCGAGTGTGTGTTCCAACACCGTCAGGATCATAATCGTCGGTCGGGATGTATCCGAGGCTCTTCCAGCTGTGCAGGCCACCGCGGCCTTCGACATTCCAGTTGGCCGGTTCGATCTCCGCATCCTTGACCACAGCCTCATAGGCAGTATCCCAATCGATACCTGGAATCTTTTTCAGGTAAGCATCAGCCACCACAACATCGGCATTAGAGCCGCCCTGGGTAAATCCCTTGCAGAGCGACATGCGGCAATCAGGTAGATAGCCTTCGTTGCGGTAGATATCAATCAGACTTCGCAACATAAGAGACTGTGAAAGAGGATCGACCAAAGTCAATAGGGGGTGGATACTGCGATATGAGTCCCAAATGCTGGATGATATTAGGTTAGCTGGAGGTTGGATCGACCAATCTACGTGATAAATCTCTTACCAGTAATAACTGTCGTAATACGGCTCATCACTCTTCCACAGGGGGTTTTCGCCAGTATAATCCTGGGGGCTGATCATGGTGCGGTAGGCTCCACTCCAAAAGACCTTTTGCAAATCGTCGGAAACTCCCTCTGCATCAACGGAAATAACTTCCAATTTCTTTCTCCAAGCAGCTTCAGCGGCAGAGACTGTCCCTTCAAAGTCGAAGTCAGGCTGCTCTCGCTCTGCATTTGCGCATGCTTGGTTGACGTTGATAAAGCTGACACCGACACGAGCAAGTATAGTGTTGTCCTTGGGTGCATGGAATCGGGCAAATGTACCAGCGGAGAGTGTTGCTGGAGTGTTGGTCCCGTCAGCTGCGAGAGTAACGGTCTCGCGGCTGAAATTTGCGCGATTCTTAGTCCAGACGCCGGTATCACGAAGCTCAGCACCCTTGAAATCGACACAGAAATGAAGATCATAGCTTCCGATTCCAAAGCTGGGGTTAAATGTGCCATTTCCAGTCAGTCGGCCAGTTGATTTGTTCACGTTAGCGGTACCATTGGTTCTTGACTGTGGCAAATCGATCAAGTCAACCAAGATCACAGGACTCAACGCGTCGGCCGAAGTCTCATCGAAGGTGAAGCGATATAATGCCGAGCGATTGGTTGTTGTCATTTCGGCATGAACACCGTTGTCGAGGGATATGCCAAAGTATCCGGGGCGAGCCTTTGGCGAGTCTCTCTTCCATGTTGAGGCTCTATCGTTGAGCTGCCATTTGCATTGGTTGAGATCATCGTTTGGACACGCTGGCTGGGCGAATATGGGGAAGTTTCCCATAGAAGGTGACTTATATTGTCAATGTAAAGAGCCCTTCACGGGGGAGGAGGGAAGCATACACCACCAGTGCCCGAATCATGCATGTGTGAGAATCCAGAAACGACAGTCGTATCGAAGGCGAAGCCCGCTTGATTCTCGCCGATTGTATCGGCCACAGCCTTGGCCATACCTATCATTCTATGAGCAGCATGCTCTCCAATTATGTCTATTCGACCGACTAACCAAAGGGTAATGTTGCGCCGGGGAAAACATGGCCTGAATCAGGCATTAGTTGGAATATCAATCGAAGCAGAGCGGCACCTATCGAAGCATACCTCCATTGGCAGTCCCGATCAAAGGATCGACATAGTCCAGAGGGTCGAATTTGTCCGCCAATGTCACCTGTGTATTCAGAGCAACGGAGCCATACAAAACCGCGGCGATGGCACCGAATGCCTCGATGCGGGGAAGCAGTCGTGAGCCCATGACGAACCGCAGGAAAAAGGATGTGCTGCAAGAGCGCAAAGTCGATGAGATAGAGAGGGAGAAAAAGGACCGCAATTCCAGACTGAGCTCGTGGTGCATGTAGGATCGAAGGTCTCTTATTTACTAGCATTCCTCGCGAGTGGATCGGCAACGCGCATACTGTCTTTGAGGACAAATCTCGGCAATTTCCCCTCAAATGAGGACTCAGACTGCATCATAACAAACAGTCCACATATTGCAAGAGCGAAGGTAACATCGAGTGCATCGCCCAGCCCCATCGCGTGTGACCTCTGTGCGCGGGCAGCCGTGACCGACACCGCGCCCTGCAACGTTCGTCGTGCATTTTAATTTTCTCCGTGCCATGACGAGTGAAAAAAGCGGTATCGGCCGCAGGGATGAGCGATAGAGATGCCCAAAAGAGACAGGGCGAGCTCATCGCAGAAGGGGTCACTCGCGGGTTCCTGGACGAGGTGCCGATCCCTAGCGAGTTGGGCGAATTGTAGCTCTCCCCCAGTATCTCCGAGCTGCGGGGAATGAGGCCCCGCGAAATGAAAGTGGGGAAATGCTAGGAAGTGCTGGGCCCTCATGTAACCTCTTTGCGCGACGTCGGAATTGAAAGGGTCAGTTGTTGAGTAGGGAGAAATAGGTCGGAGTGGTGGGAGAGGGTGATTGTTGTTGGCGGGAAGGGGAGAGAACAACAAACAGTGGCACTGGCACTGGCACTGGCACTGGCACTGGCACTGGCTAGAATCCGCAGATTAGCTATGCCTATAAAATAATACAAAAAAGAACCTTGGAATTAATTGACTTTTGCTATCTTTTAGGTCTCACACACACACTCGAATAACCCTGAAGGGGAGACCCTAATATTACTAGTAGACTATTCCCTTCCGCAGACTAAGGTATTAACTAGTAGTATCCTAGTATAATGTATAAGATGATGGATACTCATTTTCACGCAGATAATACTATTCCCCAGCTGGATTTTCTTTTTTCATTTCCCATCAGCGGACTATACAAGTATGCAAAAGAGATGGGATAGAGTAGAGTCTTGCACTCGGCATTTTAGTTGTTTTTTATGCCACTTTTATGCCGAGGGTTGGCCGAGATCGGGCCGAATGACATAATCAAACATCTTCATCTTCATCTTCACCTTCCGCATCTTCACTTCGTCACTTCACTTCATCTTCCTCTGGACTGGATACCTCCTTGAACTTGAATGCTCATTGAATTATCCTTGGTCATCTACGGAATGTAGTACATCTGATACAAGTGATTTGCCGAATTGACATGCCCTGAAGAAGAGGATCCCTTGTGGATCGTATGACCTCAACACCCGAAACTCCTCTCAAATACAATAATGCCCGGAGTCCCCTCCAATAAAGCTTGCGAGCGATGCAAGAAAAGGCATCTGAAGGTTGGTGCTTGCTCATTTCTAGACCACGCTGGACTGTGGACTTCCCTAACCTCACCAGTGTGATGAAACTCGCCCGCATTGTGAAAGGTGTGAAGCCGCCGGCGTGAAATGCCCCGGCTATGTTCAAACTCGAAAGTTCATTGACCAAGGAGCATCAGTACGCCGCCGCTATGCTCCTTATCAAGAAATGCACGCGAATTCCGGCGAAGTGGGTCATATATCTTCGATCTGCGCGAACGAGAAAACTGACATCCGTGCCAGAGCTCTGAAGGTCACAAAAGTCAAACTCAACACGTAAATGTCCCATCGGATCCTCATGCCGAGCCATTGGGAGGTCCCCCGGACACAGAGATGATCCAGCCAGATTTAAGTTCTCAAAGAGACGAAGCCAGGGTGATTCCAAGCCATATCACCCAAACGGCTCAAACCGGCCCCTCGCTTCACCCCGAAATTGGAGCTTTACAGGGTCAATTCCAGATTTTTAATGATACAAGTACTTTTCCAGCTTCTCGGATCAATCAATCCACCTCCAGTGGCGCTTCTCAAAGTCCAATTGTGGACTCGATATCGCCAAATGCTTCAACGGGGCGCACTCCAGCTTCGGAATTCGCATACAATAAGGCCTCTGTTGGTCAATCGCAACATGAAAGATATTTGTCATCAGAAAGTGTATCGCAGCGGAGCGAGAAGGAAGAATTCCAAGACATCTTCTCAGAATTAATGACGGGCTCGGAGCACGAACTCGCATTCCTATCCCGTCATTTCGCAGAGATAATCGCCCCTTGGTTGGACCTCTCTGATTCAAAAAAGTTTTTCTCCGTCTATGTGCCAATAAGAGCAATCAACTCCCCCTCCCTGAAGTACGCCATTTCCGCATTGGCTGCGAAACAACTGGGCCGGGTGAAAGGAAATAAACTGACAGCTGGAGGGGGCATGTTCACCAGCTCGGCTACGACCGAGATGTATCCGAATGCAGCCGAGACTGACTGGTTCCTCAAAGCCGCTAACTACTATTATATGGCGGCTTCAGACATGAATAACTCCTCTTCTTTTGGATACACTGCACACAGTTCAACAGTCTTGGAATCGCCTATCGAGATGGTCAGCCGATGGCTAAAAGTGTCCGTTTCGCAAGGAGCTGCACAAGATCCCTCCAACAGCAGCTTTCTTCGGAAGGCGGAGGATATGCTAGCAACAGCAGTTTTATTAATATTTTACAAACTACTTGATGCAAATGGTGATCAATGGCCCACGTCAGTGTCCTGAGCTCAGTACTTTCCGGGAATTCGAGGCTAATATTTCCCTTAGGCACCTAACTGGTATTCGGGGTGTCTTCGAAATTCTAATGAACACAGATCAATTGAACTCGACAGTCTTCAGCCACGGCATTCGTGCTTGTTTTTGGAACTTTGCTCGTCAAGACTACCTTGGCTCTTATTTCACTCGATGTCCGACTCATTTTGATCCGGCAAATCTCTCTGTGTGGCGAGCTGCGGGAATTTCTATTGACGAAAGCCAGAAGTTCCAGACCAGCCTATATGGCTCAATCAATCTCTCCGAAGAAGACCAGGCAGCGAACGGCCTCTGCTGGCTGGTCTGCAAAGTCATCAACTTTCTAGCAGAATCAAAGCAGTCGCAGATTGCACAGTGGGCTGGATCGCCATCTAATAGACCGATCGGAAATCAGGAATCCGCAGGAAGTGCTGATCGGAGCGCAAATACTTGGCTTGATCTTTCCTTTGAGTTTCAAACTTGGTTCGAGCGTGTACCCGAGACCTTTCGTCCGTGTCTGCGAATCGATCACCCCAGAGACTTCTCACACCCATCTGAAAATATCAGGCTGCCCTTCCCTGAGGTCTTCTACAGTCTTTCTACCTGTGCTGCCACTATGCAGCATTACCATTTCGGTCGAATTGCCCTTCTGATAAATCAACCTGCAGACGTTGTTAGTGCCCCAAGCACTGCATTTGATCGCTTGCAGGGCTATCGAGAGGTCACCAAAGAAGTAGAATATCGCACCCGTGAAGCTTGCGGCATTGCGTTGGGACGCCCACAGGGTGATGTACGAGTTCACATGGTTCCAGTACTGTTGGCACTTGGACAATGTCTCGAGGGCGCCGACGAGCATCAAATAATTCTCAATATCCTCCGGGGAGTCGAAGCCGATCTCGGCTGGGCTACGGAATACGCTGTCACAAAGTTGGAAGCGTCCTGGAATCGATGAAAGTATTCTTTCTCCTTTCAAGAGTATACTCCGATAGACGGAAATGCATCAAAATCTCGACTATACTTGTTTCAGTCTTAACTGAATGCCGTGATCATAATACGTGTCACATATCGCTCTGAAACAAACATCGGAAAAATGGGAAAAGAAAACACATGCTATTTGAAAGACCTTTCGTCCAAAGTACTCAAATTATCCTCCCGAGTCAGTTCTGTCTGGCTTTCCAGATCACGGTCGTACTTTATTGGTTTTGAAGACGTATTGTACGCATGAGATAGTCGTCGGCGAATCCTTCGGCTGGGATTTTCTTCCTGCAACCCCTCGTTATCAACCTCCACCGGCCTCTGTCGACCATTTCTAGTCTTGAATAGCGACCACGGACTGCGGAAGCCGAAGGAAATCAGGTGGCTGAGAACACACCACAGCACGCCAATTGTGATTAGCAGTGCCACTGCTGCTGTGACGAGCATCGAGACGATTGTGGTGCGACCAGGTATCCCGTTCATGCCGAACACACTCACGGCTAAGCCAACGGGCAAGAAGAAGACAGTCACGTATGTAAAAAGTGTGATGTTTTCCGCTTCGCGAAGTGACTTCTTAGCCCTGATCGCATCCTGGGCATTTGTCACTAATGCAATGAGAAATTCGATCCGCGCTGCAGCCGCTTTGATCTCCCGATTGTGATCTTCAAATTGAGCAGTTTTTTGCTTGATCGACTTTCGATATTTTTGCTCATCGCTGCGTGTCCAGCGTGGTCGCTCACGTCCTTGTGAGCTTTCCCTATTGTTCCATTGCTCAATGAGACCCTGTAGGCTGGTGATATTATTCTTCAAGATAACAAGGAGTTGAAAACACTCTCGAAGTTCTCCGGGTTTTCGATCCTCGAAACCCTTAGAGAAGTATTTCTCTCCTGCATCCGATGTTTTCTGCCGTGGCCCTTGTTCAATTCGTCGAAGAATTAAACTGGTACTCGTGTATACTTTCTCCAGAATGCAATTCATCAGCATGAGCTCCAACACCTTTCTTTGTTGCCAATGCGTGGTTTTGTCAAGTACATCATTCGTGAGGGGGGATTCAAGGTCTTTGGGGTTTGCAAAATGCTGAGCAACATAGCAAGTCCAGTAACGATCGAAGAAATCGCCAGATATGCGAAAACTGATGACAGCATCAACGAGGTATGCATGATCACCAGATATACCACATGTCTGAGACTTAATCTGCCGAACAGGCGTCGGTTCTTGCGAAGGAATTTCACCGTCGTTGGGCGAGAAGACCTGAAAGAATCGAAAGTGAACCTCTGTTATCCAGCTATTGAAAACTGCCGCGGTGTCATCATAGAGCCAACTTGCGTGGACCTTCGCATGTCGATCAAAGAATTGCGCAATATGGCCCCTTTCGGACTCTGGGGATGCAACGTAGCATAAAGAAGCGGCAATGTAGTCCGGAGATTTCAAGTAAATTAGCCTCTTCTTGCTGTATGCCGCGTTTCGCCTTTTCTGGAGCCTGAACCAAAGATCTTTGTATGTTAAAAGTGGATAAGTGGCGGATTTCTCTTTGACAGACCATTTTCTCTGTTTTCGGTCCTTGTGTACATCGTTGATGGACACGTAGCAATTACCGTGAGGTGGAAAGGTTGCGTCTTTCGGGTCAACTGCATTGCTAAATAGGTACTTTCCCATGGCTTTATTCATATCACTAGGGGCCTCGCTTTGAAGCAGATCGAGCGTCAGTTTATCAACTGGTGGGACGAACGTGAGGAAGTCCTGTTGGCGATAAATCCATTCTTCGGGCACCTCAACTATATTACTCAAATCAACTAGCCTTCCATATGGGTTTTGTCGCTTCAAAGTGCGCTGGATCGCGAATGCTCTGCCGTCTTGTGTATTGATGTATCCAGGTACAGTTCCTACTACGGGCTCAGGCATCGGCGACAGCTCTCTTGCCCTCTGAACTGGTGACAGTGTAGTTTCCAATCGAGGTCTCCTCTGTCCAGGTGTTTCAAAGGTTTGTTGCCCTAGCTCTTCTATGGTTCGAAGAAGGATATACGGCAGCTCAAAGCTGACGTGGAAATAGAAGTCGCGGAAGAGCTCCCGATCGAAGAGCGCAGGCTCTTTGCTGAAATCATCCAGCTGTCCAGGGAAAAGGCCGTTTTCGGATGAGGATTTTAATATAATATCTTGAGCATGGTCGAACATCTCAACTGGTGCAAAGGTACGCTCAAGGCGATGCCCTTCTTTAGCCATTTCGATTGCTAGCCCATAGCGAAGTGGGTTGTCCCATTGAGATTCGTCATTGCCCGCCTCATCATGCTGTGTCTGTGCTTCGATAAGCTGCTTCCATACTACATCTTCGCCGGTGAAGAATCCCCAATCAAGGCCGTAGTACAAAACAGTGTCTCTGGAATGCAGTAAGAAACGGGTTTCACGAGCATTTCTGGTAACACTCAGCATGCGCTTTTTGAGAACATCGTTCTCTATTGTAAAGCGACGGAGATTTTGTCGTCGAATCTCCTCGGCTGTGAAGTCAAGAATAAAATCATCACTAGACTTCCGCGCCCCTCGATGTGGAAGATGACTAGTGATACGAAGGAATTCTTTCAAAGTCTCGTGGGGCATTTTGCTGTGTGTATTTTCGACATGTTTGATCAGCTCTTCGATCCCTTTAAAAGCCTTCCATATCCAGACATGGTCGCTCAGGCGATATACTGGAATTTCCGAGTCATCCAAGTGCTGCCATGTCGGCGTAAGCGGGTTCTTGTCCTTGGCCAGCTTTCGGAACCATTTTGAGGTAAACCCACCCAGCCAACTGCAAACAAAGAGCAGGTCCTCGATATCGGGAAATGTTTTGACATATTGTGTTGCTTTGATGATGTGGCCAGGCATATTGGTGGGATTATCTGGTGGAAGCTCAGTATCACCGGATTCGTCGTCCATTTTTCTGCCATGAATTCCAATGTTAGAACAACAAGCTTCCTCAAGACCCAATTTCGAGACCCATTCGAGGTGTCCTTTGCATATTAAATGGATTCGTTTTCGTAGCTTTGGTGCCTTGGATAGTCTTGGATACATCTCCAACATGAACACAAATGCAAAACTATTTTCGAACGTTAGACTTTGAGACAGATAACTTTCAAGAGGCGAGCGAGCGTTAATTCTTACTAGCTTCCTGACACACTGATTCGATGATCACCAAAGTCACCACATGTGAGGGCCACCGGTCCAATTCTGTCCTGAGATGGAGCACTTCGATGAAGAACATCCTCTTTGCCATCTGGTGCTTGTAGTTTGATCATCGGGCCGGCGGGATGCTCCGCTTCAGCTTCAGCTTCATCAGTAAAAGATACTTCATTGTCATCAAAACCCGGTTTCTTTGTCGTCTTTGTCGGGAGATCTTGATTTTCTGTATCCATGAGGCCTTGAGTGGTTTGGCTTTTGAATATATGTGAATCCACTGGGATACTGCACACGGATAGAATGTGTTCAAGGTTACGGCGAAGATGCCAACTCAAGATCGCCTCATTCGACACGGAGGCATTTTGGTCTTCAGCTTCGTCAATCTGAGCATCGAACATGAGATCCTCTGGTGGAATTAAATATGATTGCCACGGAGCACTGAAGCTGCTCATTTCAACTTTTATAGCCACGGTGAATTCCACAACGTCAGGTCCCTCGAATTCATGTTTCAGGACCAAAGATGAGGGTTTGGTATTTGAATCTTCCTCATTCTCATTAAATATTGTTTGCTGTGGCTTTCCATTCTTAAATAGACCCAAAATCACGCAGATGTGGTCTTGATCGACGGGATAATCGGGAATCTCTTCCAATGTAACGACTCCGAATCCATGAGGTCCACTGGCTTGACGCACGTGTAATTTTTCCCTTTTTCTTTGATAGTCAAGGTCTTGTAGACTGAAGTCTGTTTTTAGCTCCAGTTTAAGGGGCTCTTTCGTATTCAAAGTATTTGTCACCTGCATCTGCTGCACAACCAAGTTGTTTTGGCACCATAGCCTGACAGTGATAGAGACCCCCTCATTGGTTCTATACGATATAATCGGCCAGCGGTCTCCCAGGAATTCGACTGTTGGTGGCTCCGATGATAGAGAGTTCAAAACTCGTAAACCAATTCCGTTGGCGGAAATCTGCGAGCTCTCCAGAAACTGCGATGCGCGCCAATAGACATACCATGCCTCTGGTTCGTCGCCTGGTCCAACTCCGATCAGACCCGAGTGGAGCTGGCTCCCCTGCCTGTCCTGGATGGGGCGACAAATGCGCAGTAGCTGGCCATACACGCCGGCACTCGCTGTTATCCCACGGTCGCCAAACGATACATAGGGAGCATGACGCCTAGTGCTCTCTTGCTTTTCTCGTTGCTGGTTCTGGGACTGGAGGGTGGCAGGTGTGTGACGATTTGGGTCGGGACGCCGCGACGCTGTGAGGTTCAGCTATCGGGAACCGACGCTGACGCGACCTGGTTGTCTTGAAGCAGAACTCACAGGAAATCGCATATTGGAACTCGGGACTGCCTTGCGCGGGGAGCCCTGAGAATTCAATAGCACTCTTGTTGTCCGATGGCTCTGGCTCCATCGTGGGCCTTGACTCCAAGGATGGCAGGTGAAGAAGTCTGTGAGCGTGCCATTGCGAGGCGCGGCTGACATTTTGGCCCTGCAGCTTGTATCCTACAAGCATCATGTACCTAGCCCAAGACGAACCCGGGTTTGTTAGGGTCCGAGATAGCCAGCCATTTGGATTCCTCGCAGAACGCCACTAGCGGCCATGCTAGCAACAATGGAGAAAGCCCTCGGCTTGAATTCCCTGACGGGACATTTGCTGCAGTCAGATCGAGAATAATGGTAATATCTTTGGATGCTCGAGTTCATGCCAAGAGACAGGCTTTAAGATGAAAGATAACTTTGCCCTTACTATGGAGTAGTTAGTAGCCACTTCATACCAGCTGACAGACAAACTCGCTGGCAGTGATGACGCTAGCCTCGCATTCCCCAGCTCTGGTTAATGGGACTAATAATGGGAACTTGAAGGCAGTACAGTATTTACAAACCATAAATGGCTCTACTTCCAAGGTTCTGGGTCCTCTTTAGCACCATTTAGCTGTAAGTGGGCTGTCTAATCACTCCAGAACACCATACCACGCTCCGTAACATGGATTGACCATGTCGAGAACCGCAATGTGGGCCACCTGGACAGACAGTTCCTAATTAAGGTCAGAACATAAATAGTAAGTAAATAGTAAGCTCTCAAAGGCACAGTATTGATTAGATTGTACGGAATCGGGGCGTTGCGGAGAAAGGAGGCGGAATATCTCCGTGGAGAACAGCCCCTTTTGACTCAAAAGTCAGGTCTCCACCTCATGGGGCTATCGCGACATTCTATGGGATTATCATTATCTTCTCCCGTCAATTATTGAAGGGGAACCCGCTCGACTGTTTCTATTGATTCTTTGGAGTACATGGCCCAGTTTCTTCGACGGATCAATGTCCCACAGGATTGTAAGCCATTGCTTGCTCCGCTATGTTATTGACAGTGAGGGCCAATAGTCATTGGAAGTAAGAGAAAAAAGTGGTTCCTTCCCAGTTTCTATATCATTTCGTTACTGGGTGAATAAATCAGAAACAGGGAACCTCTAACTACCTCCATGAAGCAGGTCTCACTATGCTTAAATTATCGCTAGTGTCGCAAGTCCGCCTCTACCATGGAATCACTGATACAGCAATCATAGAGCGCATGGTCGAATGCCTCATCACTGCCGAGTGCGGCAAATTACCGCGGGGTATTGCCGAGTAGCAACTTTGTACCAACGCCCGGGCAGGCGAAGGGACAAAGTGACCGAGGTGAAGCTATCGTTGTGTAGGAAGAGAAGTGCGGGGATTTTGAAGAATCTGGGGGTGGAGAAGTTCACTAGTCCCTACCAAGAAACCGCAGTATCAAATGCTCCGTATCAGAGCTGTTGAGTGGTTGGTTTGCGCCACTATGGAGTGCCACTGCGTGGGCACGAAAGCTTCCTCCTTTACCTCAGCACGGTCCTCGAGTCATCGGTAGATGTCAAATTGACAATCCCGGGTCAATTCCGCACCAAGCAGGGATCGGTCGACTCTTGGTCGTTTTGGAACATAAACTGATGTGATCCCAGCCAGGGCGGTGCTGGTCGAGAATGTTACACAAGACCTTTGCTTGCTTGGCAGAATATTCCTCTTGAAACCAACAGACCTTTGAGTGAATAGCGTCTAGTCGCGCAGGTCAATTCACTATGGAGATGAACTATGATGAGGGTGTGAGTACTTGAACTACTCTTTTGCAATTATGGCGTTATCTCGATGAAGCTCAGGCTGATCATTTGTACGGCTTAGACTCTCCATCAGTATGTGCTCCTAGCTCCCCTGATATCCCATGCCTTGCTAATTATTTCGTCTCAGAATCGAGGATGAGTTGGGCACAACCATCTATCCGGGCACGGAGATCATGGCTGATGTGGGCACGCATCACTTTGTCAAGTCTTCAGCGAAATCCGATCGAGTGCTGGTGCCACAGCCATCACAAGATCCTCATGATCCATTGGTAGGCCCATTAAATATATTCGCTTTCGTGTGTAATCAGCTCTAACGAAGTATACCTCCCAGAATTGGAGTCGATTCTGGAAAATGAGCGCGATGGCTATTTCTACGGCCACCTCCTTCAGCCAGGGATTGGGACCGCTAGCATTAGCACCTATGTTCCCGCAACTCATGGAGACATTCAATTCCGACCTCGCCGGCGTGGTACAGTTTACTGGCATCTGTATCCTTATTTTGGGATTTAGCAATTTCTTCTGGTGTGTCTTGTCCAGCATGAATCTTGCAAAACTAAGCTTACCGCCGAGTGATACAGGATTCCCATACAAACCTCTTATGGTCGACGACCTGTCCTGATATTCTCGACCCTCATTTGCCTCGTGAGCAATATATGGCGTGCAAAGGCAAATACATATGGGAGTTACATGGGCGCTTGTGTGTTGAATGGGTTTGGTGCTGGTCCTGCAGAGGTATGTATTTTTTCGTAGCTCTCTCCATCTCCCTCCCTCTCTCTCTATGGGTCTTTCGTGTCTAACGCGTGTCATATCGAACAGACTTCCCAACCCGAGATTATCACGGATATAATGTTTCTTCACGAGCGGGGTGCCTATAATACCCTATATTTTACTGCATACTTTGGCTCGCTCATGGTACGCACCCTTTCCCCTTCCCATTGGAGAAGAATATCAAATTGATGCTAGGCATAGGTCGGCCCTATCATTGCAGGCCCAATGGCAGAGCACATTGGATGGCGCAGCTTCTTCTGGCTAAATGTCGGAATCCTCGGCATCGTCCTCCTACTACAGATATTCCTCTTCCCCGAAACTAAATGGCAACGCTCTCGTCCCGATGAGACACGGGTTAATCAAAATGCAGCGCAGAGGGTATCTTCTGAGCCAGAGAAGCCAGGTGTGGTACATCAGAAGGAAAATATTGAAGTTGAAGATGCTGCTGAGCGTGATCCTTATCTACACCGCGGGACTCCTTCAAAGAAACAGTTCAAGTTGTGGCAACTTGATGGTAATAACATGAAAACCGTTCTGACCAGCTTCTTGATCCCGTGGAAGCTGTTGGCTTTCCCCATTGTTGAATTGGCTGCTTTTGTCGTTTCCTGGTCTGCTAGTTGCTTTTTGACACTGAATCTCACGCAGAGCCAAGCGTTCGCAGAGCCTCCGTATAACTTCAACAGTCAGACTATTGGGTTCTTCAATTTCGCCATTCTGATTGGCGCTTTCATTGGACTTGCAACTAATGGCCCCTTCTCGGATTGGATATCCATGAAAGCCACTCGAAAGAACAAGGGTATTCGCGAGCCGGAGATGCGTCTGCCAGCCATGGCTGTTTATGTTGTGATAATGATCATCGGCAATTTCGTTGTTGCTTTTGGTTATGAGTACAAATGGGATTGGCGGGTAAGTAATTCCCGAGGCGTCACAGGAATGGCAATTGATCTGAAGGCTAACCGTCACAGGCAATTGTGATTATTGGTTATACCGCAGCAGGTATCCAAGTTGCGGCACTGCCGGCAATCGCTAGCACATACGCTGTGGACAGCTACAAGCCCGTGGCAGGCTCTATCTTCGTGTCCATCACGGTGAACAAGAATGTCTGGGGATACGGGTTTAGCAAATTCATCACCCCCTGGGTTGAGGAATCTGGATTTGTAAAGCCGATCATGCTGAACATGTGTCTGTGCACACTGTGGTGTCTCTTTGCGATTCCATTCTACTTCTACGGCAAGAAGTTCAGGGGATGGACAGCCAAGTCATCTGTGCACAAGATGTAGGTATCGAGAGTCGAGTTTCGAGTTTCGAGTTTCCGATTTCAAATTAGAGAGCATGCCGAGCAATAATCGAATCAGAAAGTTCCAACATTGTTTGTTTGTATTCGCAATTTAAGTAGCGAGCTAGGCTCTGAAAGTGGTATCATAAAGCGAAATGGCACAGCAAACCCGCTTTCAAATGCTCAGTCATCGTCATCGTCAGGGTCGTAGAGATCGAGGTCCAAAAGACCTTTGGGTTTAGGTTTGGGCGCAGGTGCAGGCGCAGGTGCAGCAGCCGGTGGCGGGCGTGGAGCACTAGCAGCAACAGAGCCAGCCTGGGCTGCAGCTTTCGCGGCCTCGTCTTGTCTCGTATCCGTTGTTGGGGCCGGCGCAGGGGCTTCTGCCACTCCGAGCCCCTCTGCCTCTCGAATCAATCGCTCCACCTCTTTGTCTGGGTCCTGGCCAGCCGCCAGCTGAACTTGTCCCATCAATCCCATCCGAATACGATCCTCCATTGGATAGGGCATCATATACACCTCGCGGGTAACGTTTGCCGAGTCGTCCAGCCACTGAGTTGCGTTCTTGGTCACCGAAGACACGGGTTCCTTCCCATCCTCTGCGGTAGAATCGCCATTTATCCCTGACATTTGCACGTCCTTGTCCGGAAGTTGTTGGCGTGTAGTTTGGCCATTACCTGCTGCGCCATTCGCAGCATCCGCCGCAGCTTCATGGTTATATTTGCTAATGCGGCGCGCGAAGTCCAGCAGTAAACGGTAATCGATTTCTTTTCGTGACAAGGGTTTGGAGCCACGATTGTTATCTTGTTCGTCCGAGTCCAAATCTGAGTCCGAGTCACTTTCGTCGTCGCAGGCAGTGCGGATTTCTCTATCGAATCTTTCAAGATCACCGACAATAGCTTTGACGCGAGTTTCCAATTGTTCTGCCTCGTTTCGTAGGTTCAGTATCTTTGCATAGTTCTCTTGATGTCTTCGGAGGGTTTCAATAGTGGAGGTTAATGTGTCGTCGGCGTTGAGTAGTGCGACGGCTGCTGCTGGAGCTCCAGCGGCGGCGGGGGAGTGGGTGAGGGTGGTCAAAAGCGAATTGAGTTTAGATTCGACGTCGGTCAGAGAGGACTGAACGACGTTGTTCATGGCGAGGGCTGGAGGAAGCTCCTGCGGGGAGCCACTAGCTGGACTGAAGTGAAGATGCGAAGATGCGAAGTGAAGTGAAGCAAACAAAGCGGAGCCACTTGCGTCCATGATCACGTGCCAAGTATCGCATGTCACAATTGTTTTATTTGTTTTATTCGATGTTCCATTTAAATTATTTCTAATTGACTAGAAAGAAGAAATAAATAGAGAAGCAAAGAGCTCAAGATATTCCGAATAAGGAATAAAATATATCCAACAGATCAGGTTAGTGCGAGTGGTCCACCAGTTCCTCTCCCCAAAAGTGGGGAGGTGTCAACAACTTGAACCTCGGGAACAACGGAGAACTTGAACTTGATTCAAACTTGAACTCGCGGGTATTTTCACTAGTATTTTGCTATCACAATGGACATCACAGCTGGGTTACCCTCTGCCAAACTTGTTCAACTGGGTAACACCGGTAAAATTGTTCTACAGCCTCCACTGTCTCGCTGTGGACAGGGACCAGGACTTATTCTACTTCGGCCAGCATCTTATGCGGGATACCAGCAACAAAATACCAGCTTGGACCCTGAACCCCTCCAAAAATGGGCCGAAGAAAGTTTTGCGGTAGCACAAATCACTCTTGATGTCGATCTGAGTGGGGACAGGGCTGCTCTGCCACATCTGATACAAGAAGCTCAGGATGGGCTGGCGGCTCTATCGGAGTCTACCCAGGACCAGTTCGGGTTGATAGGTAAATCTGGGAGAAAACATGTACTGTCACGCACAATCGCTAACCTTCTATGCAGTCTTCGGATCTAAGACCGACTACATATCTCAGTTCGAGGCTATCTTGCGTGATGTGCTGGCCAATATCGAGACCTTGAAGGTTGTTGCACTGCTTTCCTTTGATTCCTGGAATATTACCGATACACCACGTCTTGTCCATGCGCCAGGTTCCGGCAAGCCTCCACAGGGTGACTTACAGACACAATATCATTACGCCGATGCCTTATCCCCAGGGTTCGTGATCCCGGGCCATCCCGACTTTCAATATGCAACAGCCGGAGTCTCCCATACCCGCAGCCTCACGTTCCTCAAGAAACATCTTGGGGGCCCAAATTTTGACCTCGAAAGAATCTGGGATGAGCACACTTACTTTGAATTTGGCGACCGGTCTGTTGAGAAGACCATGGCTACGATGGTGCAGGAGCCCTACGTGAACCATGTCCCCACGGTAAAGCCCCCTTGCCCCAGACTCGTTAGAATGCAAGGGATGGCCCCAGCTAATGAAGATATGTGCGGGTATCACAGCTGACAGGTGGCATCGGTCGGGCTCGGTTAAGTCATTTCTACCTTCATCATTTCATTTTTAATAACCCCGATGACACGGGTCTTGATCTGGTCAGCCGAACCGTCGGTATAGATCGCGTGGTCGACGAATTTATTTTCAGCTTCACTCATGTGAAACAAGTCGACTGGTTGTGAGTGCCGATCTTCTTTTTAGGTTTTTGCATTTTCTTCTACCACTGCGGACTTGGAATCTCACGCTTGCTCAACATCTAGAATCCCGGGTATCCCGCCGACCGGCAAGCATCTCCGCATTCCTTTTACCTCTGTAGTGAATATCCGAGGGGACCGATTGTACCACGAGCACATTGCCTGGGATCAAGCGACGGTGCTCGTACAGTTAGGCCTGCTGCCTGAGTATCTTCCTTTCCCGTATCCACTGGCTGATGGGACCCTCCCCGCACCTGGGAAGCGATTCGAGTATCGTGTCCCTGCGGCTGGAGGAGAGACTGCAGATAAGTTGCAGAATGGTGATGATGTGCCTTCGAACGGGATGTTCGACTACAAGATCCGTGAGGTGAATGATCGTTGAGGAAGTAGAATGGGCGAAGCATTCGCGTGGTTGTACTGTAGACCTCGTCTTAAAATTGGAAAAATTGAAAAAAAAAGTCAGAAGCTCGCCTGCGTTTTGGCCATCATTTCTTGGGGCTTTGAGCTGATTCTTGCTGTATAATTACGCATTATCTCTAAGGTCTCCTTGGACGTGCGTTAACTAATGATTGTGGAGAAGGTTTCCCCTTGCTTAGCGTCTGCATGGCGGGCTCCTACTCGTATGTACAATATTCAAGTTATCTCAACCTAACCAAGATCTAGGTGATGTAGATTGGGGGGCATCGAGGGCTGCTGTAACTTTCGAACCTGAATTTGAAGGCATGTGCCTCGATTGACATCCGGTCCCTTGGTTCGTACTATGACTACTAGTACTAGTATTTTTTCTTAAACAGCATTATAACGAATAAACTACCCAAAAGAATATTTTCATTCGGATCACATAAAAAGAGGAATAAAGTGAATGCAACTTCAAAGCAAATCGAGACTATCATGACAGAGTTGTAAGCAGAAATTCTGAAGTCGCCGGATTAGTTGACGTCATCGGATGCGGCGATGGAAACGAACGACGAAAAATGCTGCACCAAATCGCACTTTGAGACCACTTCCAGGAACTCCACGGCAATCCCATTGACCGCTGATTCCCATCACCCTACAACCTGCTCAAATTAAACTCTCGACCAGATGTTCTAAGCTCCACTTCTGCTGCATAAATTGGATTTCGCTGGGTCCCGCGGACGGCCCGGGTGCAACTCCACCGCAGCGAATGGGTCCTGATGTTCCGAGAATTGAGAGTTCAAATAGTCGGCGCTGAGTCGAGTCGAGTTGAGTTGAGTTGGGTTGATTTGAGTTGAAGTTTTTGTTTTCTCCTGTTGTCGATATGAACGCCATTCTACTGCTAGCCCTGGTGTCCCTTTGCTGGGCAGCTTTACCAGTCGTAGATCTGGGATATGAACTGCACAGAGCAAATGCATTGAATGTGGGCCAGCTTTCTTCTGATGAATACTCGTACAAAAGAATCTCCAGCTAATATTTCGAATAGAGCACCCATGGGCTGTATAATTTCAGTAATATTCGCTACGCAGCACCTCCGGTAGGTGACCTGCGCTTTCGCGCCCCCGAGTGGCCTAAGCCCAACCGGTCGCGCATTCAAGATGGCTCGACTGGCCGAGTTTGTCCTCAGGCACTGCCAATATGGGAAGAGGAGATTGAACCCGGTTTTCTTTTGAGTCTTCTTGCTGGCACCAAATTCAATCTGTCAACCGACATCTCCACCTATCCATATATCCCAGATAAGCTGGATCCCCGGACAACCGAGGATTGTCTGTTCTTGGATGTGATTGTTCCACAGAAGATCTTTCACCGCGCTCAGCAAAGGAAAATAGACTTTGTGGCAAGGAAAAATCTTGCCCCCGTGATGGTTTGGATCTACGGCGGTGGCTTTTCGGAGGGCGACAAGACTCTATATAATCCCGAAGGGCTAATCGATCGAAGTGAGGCTCGCGGGGAGGAGATCGTATACGTGGCAATGAATTATCGAGTAAGTATAGATTGCCCCATCATGTCTTTTGGTCATATTATCTTATACTTTGTTTAGTTGGGCGCATTCGGCTGGCTGGCTGGGAGCAGCCTCACAGCTGACGGCACTGCGAATGCCGCCCTTCACGACCAACGCCTCGCCCTCGAATGGATACAAAAGAATATTCATCTTTTTGGAGGCGATCCGTCTCGAGTCACAGTCATGGGTGAATCAGCTGGGGCAGGATCTATTATGCACCAGATCACAGCCTATGGCGGCAAAAACGGATCTGCTCCGTTTCAACAAGCAATTATTCAAAGCCCAGGGTGGAACCCAATCCCCTCTCCCGAGCAGCAAGAGCAAACTTTGCAGCAATTTCTCGAAGTTTTGAATGTTAGTTCGGTCGAAGAGGCCCGCCGCCTGCCGTCAGCGGCTCTGATCGCTGGAAACGCGTATCAGATTGCCACCAAGGCCTTCTATGGCAGCTTTATGTACGGGCCAGTCGTCGATGGCACATTTGCACCTGCCTTGCCGGGACAGCTTCTGTTATCTGGTGACTTCGATCGCAATCTCAGTGTCATGGTCGGTCATAATACCAATGAGGGCCTCGCGTTCGTGAATCCCAACGGGACGAAGAGCAACTTCCTTCCAAACATACTGAAAGATCTATTCCCGACAATTAAGACTAATGTGACTCGATATATTACTGATGTCCTTTATCCCGCCCAATACGACGGCAAATGGGGCTACACCAATCCACTCGCCCGTGCTGCGCTTGTCCTGTCAGACTCTGCGTTGGAGTGCAATACCGACTATCTCAATCGTGCATACCAGAACCAGACATTCGCCTACGAGTTTAGCATTCCGCCAGGGCTGCATGGTCAGGATGTCCTCTATACTTTTTTCGACAATGGCACCAGTACGGCGACGTCAAATCTGGGAGTGTCAGTCACCAACGTGACGGTCGCTCACGCGATGCAGGATTGGTTTGTCAGTTTCACCCATGGAGGAAGCCCGAGATCATCGCTCACTCCAACCTTCCCGCGCTATGGGGCCCGCGGGCAACTCATGAACATTGGAAATGACACCATAACCGCCATGCACGATACGACTAATAACCCTCGCTGTCGGTTCTGGCAGACTGCTCCATATTACCAATAGCTCTGAACAATGGTGTCCGTGGGTTTAGCGATATATACTCCATACACATTGTACATATTTGTACATAGGGCGAAGCTGCTAGTGATGATAAGACATAGGAACAACTTTCTGCATGGACAGACCATTCTACAATTCAAGTTGGACCCCTCGTACTTTGTACAGTGAAATACGGTATTTGTAATACAACATGCTGGCTGCCAGATTAGCATGGCCAACACTTCACTCACTCAATTGAGAGGTCAGAAAGAAGTGTTAGCCGAGTCAACCATAAGGCTGTGAAAAAAAGGGTGTGTGGCTTGGAAAAGGGCGGGAAGTTAATACGAGGTCGGTATTGCACTATACCGGAACTTACAGACTATATTACGGCAAAAGATGTCGACTTAGTAGCCAGCGGTTAGTATGTCCATGTGGGAGAGTTCTTGTTCAATAAATTTTATCACCCGGTAAGAAGAAATTTGAGCTGCAGGGCTTCATATGGTGGATTTAGGGACCAAGACCCGGGGGGGGGGGGGG